>VYXH01001391.1:423089-535964 GCA_013397275.1 Burhinus bistriatus | reverse complement strand
TTAGATAGCCTAGGGACTCTCCCAGCTCTGTTTTTCCCCTTGTTTCTTTCTGAGCTGGAGAATGTCTCTTCCCCTCCTGTTTACAGCCACTTGCTCCTGTCAGGCGTTGGCAGAGTGGGAAGAGTTCAGCGCTGACATAGCTTGTCAGGGTTACTGCCTCCCCAGGCTCCCGGTAATTTGGGGGAGAGTGTCCTGGCGGGAGCTCATTGACGTGTCTGACAGAGAATGGTTTTTCTGAAATGGATGCAGATGTTACGTAGCTGATCAAAGGTGGGGGGTTCTGTATTTCCCCGACACACAGAGCACGTAGGTCTGTTTTCAAGAGGAAAACCCCTTCCTTGATGAGGTGTGTGTGTCAAATTAAAAACTGTGTAATCTCAACTCAAATCTGACCAGGCTTTTGGGTTCAAGTTAATATTTATACCAAGAGGGGGAGAGAGAAATAGATATCGTTGCTATTACTGTGCAGAGCTAAAGGTAGCGGTGAGTCAGCTGGGGGAGCAGCAACATTGGAGCAGGTCGATTCTCATCTCTCGAGGTGCTCTGCAGCTGCATTAAAAATGTTTTTGATAAAATATCTGTTCTCACTCTAATGAGGTAATGTATCCATCCCTCTGTGTATCTATAGCTCCCTTAAGGACAGGCGGTGTAACTTCACCAAGCAGATGGAATAAGATAAATGGGGAAATTGCTCAGGACGTAGGGGTTAAAGGTGAGCTCTGTGGGTGGGAAATGTTTGTGCTCTTCGCTGTGCCTTTGTATAGGGTAATGGTGGCTGCAAGCCGCCTTCACGGGTTTTTTTTTCCCCCATCCACTCTCCTAGTGGGGAAAAACAGGGTAGTATTTTCCCTTGAGAAATACCAAGTGCTTGAGGCCTCACCCATCTCCCCGTGTTAGGGGCTCTTGGCGGCACAGTCTGTGGAGGAACTGGGTGATGAGCTTCCAAGAACATGCTTGAACTACAGCTCATGCAGTCCTGAACGGGAAGTGTCTCTGGCTCTGCTTTCAGGCTCCTGTGGTGTGAAGATGAAAGCTGGCTTGGAGAATGACAAATCTGTTTTGTTGCAGCTTCTGCGATTTCAAAGTTTGTTTTGGTTCAATGTTGCAACAAAAGGAAAAGCTTTTGAACGTTGTTTGCAACATAAGCATGTGTTGAAACACCTCATTTTGGACAGCATCGGTGAGGATCGGCCAAGTAGCTATCAGTACGTAAAGTGGCTGAAGACAGCTCTGTGTTAGAAGGGAAGGGAATGTGCGAGTGTGGGTTGTATTTTATTCGCCTGGCCCTTTTCTTAACATAGCACTCTTGTCATCAGAGAAAATAACATTCTTGCTTTGTTGGCCAAAAATAGCCCCCTAACAGCCACCTCCAGAAAGAGTTTGCTCCTTAATGCTATATGGGGTGCATTTATTGCATGTACTTCTGGAGCAAGGTTTTCTGTAGGCTCTGAGCTGGCGCTGCTCTGCCTCCTTCCAGCTGCCTTGCTTCCTAACGCCTGCTGCTCCCGTGTGGCAGGACCGCTGTGGCTTGGGATCATAGCGAGCTGGGATTTTTGTTGGTTTGGTTTTGGGGGTTTTTGGTTCGGTTTCTTTTTGTGTTTTCTTAATTTTTTGGGGCAGATTGGTTTTAGCCACACTGGTTTCCTGCTGCACACCGTGACTTTTGCTGGGGTGCAGGAGCAGCAGTGACCTGGGGGAGGAAGGTTCCATGCTTCTGGCCGCTGTGTTGGCTTGTGTCACGTTGAAGTCTATGTGAAATTACGTCCCTAAGGTTGCAGCACACACTAATATTTTATGCTCATTAACCTCTTGAAGTTGAGAGATTATTGATATGAATAAATGTTAGCAGGGTAGAGGATTTAGAGGAGAGGAGGATAAATTATGTTTAATAAAACAATTTATATATCTCCAACCAGCCAGGCCCAGTATTCTGCTTGGAGCTGTCTTATCCAACCGCAACAGTTTACAAGAGGTAAAACAATCATAGGCTGCGGTGTGTGATTGCAGGTTTGTGATACGAGGATTTAGTTGAGCAATACTCTTCCACTGTTTGTGGACAAAACCACCTGCAATTTTAACAGCACATTAAAGAGTTTGTAGTTTTCAGGCGGTACAAGCTATGACAAATGATGACTTCTTCAATTAAAATCTATAATGATGTAAGCTAAATAAAAGATTTAACAGTGGGTGGGTGGTCTAGCTGGTGAATTGATCTTCTTTGGGTAGAGGTGAATGTGCATGACAGTTACCTCCCTCATTAAATAATTTCTGTGATGAGATGCACAATCAGCTTTATTAATGTGACTGTTCTTGTAGACTTCTAACATAAATCAATGCCTGCTGCAAAATGTCACGTAATTGGTTAGAGAGATGTCAAAGCAATATATTGGAAAGCGGTTTACTGATCCTTGCCAAGTGGATTAAGTGTGTTGACTGTAGAGGAGCAGTAAGAGTTCGTACTCACCTCTTCAGAGTAAAATCAAAATAAAGTTTATACAGGTTTAACAAAAAAACCCTACAGGATGAACATCTTCCATGTGTTGGTGCTATTGTAGCTTGAATGTGTGATCAAAAACAAGATTGTATTGTTTTAGTGGCACAACTGAACAAAGTTCTGGATACTTCACATCTGCTAATTGTTTTCAACTGTGGAAAGATCACAAAGTGACTGGGATATTGTGAATCAAGCTGGTTAATATTACACTAGAAGAGATAAGATACGAGACTGAAAAGTCCCTGAGTCTTTACCTTCCTTATCTCTTATCACTCTTCTTAATAGTTACAGTTTTAGATTAAATAACCTCTCATATCATAAAATAATTTACAGTTTATTGGTGCATGATACAATTTTGCTTCCTATTGTCATTTATTAAGCCTTCAAAAATGTCAAAGGTCAGTCTTTTTTATGTCCCTTGTGGCAAGTGCTTTTCAGTTGACAAATAAGAATGTTGCTGCTTAAAAGATACTGATTTCCACTTTCCTGATCAAGGTTTGTAAGAGAATAAACCAGAGGAGAGGACTTTAAATCTAACAGGCAGGATTAGAAGCCAGACACACTTTATTCAGGTTGCTGTGCCTTTCTCTGTGGCGTTAAGAGCTCGTTCCTCACCTCACTTTCCTCCTCTGCAAAATGGAAAGAAGACTCAACCGTGATCTTTCCTTACTGTGGCTCTAACTGCTGGTTAAACATTTTTAAAGATTTAGGGGATAGTAAGTCCTCAGTGTTAATAATTAACCTGTCTCTGTAACAGTCCTGTACTGTAGCTTTCACTTCATTGATCTTTACGTTTTTCCTGCAGTGTTAATCTTTGTGGCTTTGATCATTTCTTGTTCTCATTGTAGCGAAGAACAAACTTTCACTGTCTAATGGCCAGCGCGGGGTTGTGTTAGCCCAAATAATTGTGGGTTCTGGTGTTGTGGGAACATCAGCCCGACTGTGTCTGGGCAAGATGGGCTTTCTGTGGCAGTCAGTGAAGAGAAGCCGGGTGAACTGGGGCTGCCTGTAGCTGAAGGTGGGAGAGATGAGGGAAGTGGTTCTGGTCCTGCCTTCCTCTTCAGTTTCTCTGTTGTGTGCGTGCAGCCAGCATGTTTTGACTGCTTGATCTCAGTTTGGTGGGGCGATGGAAGGTAGAACTACTTCGATTTTTATTTTATTTTTTTCTTATTCTTTTCCTTATTTTCCAACTTTGTTTTTGGTGAGAATAGTATTTGTTTACAACACTGTGCTGTACTCGGTGGAGATCCCAATTCTGTTTTCAGTCCTTGTGTTACTGAGAAACCACTCTCTACTAGAAAAAGAAAATACACCGTAAAATACACCGTAAACTCCTTTAATTCCTTAGAGCCTTGCATACAGATGATCTCCATCTGAAGGAGAAGCTTGTAGTGCCTAATGACAATAGACTTATCCTCTGATGGGCGATTCTGGACTGTAATGCTATACATAGAAAAAGGGCGCTTCGCTTTTAACAACATTGATTAAATCTCTTTCTCATCTGGCATCTACTGAGTGCAAACATGAGCCCTGGTTTTCCTTCAGAAGTGTCCTAGCCATTACTGAGCACCAAGCAAGTGTTGGATCTCATGTTTTATCTGACTGCTTTTTGATGCACAGGGAAGCCTTCCTCCTCAAATCGAAACAGATGCTGCTTTAGTGTCCTTTGCAGTCTTTCCGAATTCCCCCCCTGCCTGTGGAAGCCATGGCACCAGCTCAGCTGGGATTTAGCCTGCCTTCCCTTTTCCTCTCCTTATGTACCTTCAACTGAAAAAAATGAGAAAAGCCAAGTCCAATGAAGTTACCAAAATGACACAATTCTTTACTGCACAGGTTTGACGCCAGTGTTACATTGCCTCTTTAAATTGTAGGCTTAGGTCTTTTAAGAGAAGGATGTTCTCTGCTGAGACGTGTACACCATCTGGTGAGCCTCTGTCCCGGTACTGGCCTTTGTACGCTGCCACGCTGCACACATTATTAACGGTAACAAATGAGACCGTTCCTCCCTCTCCACGTGCTCATGGGCTATTCTCTGCTTCGCCTCCTGGTGCAACTGGCGGGCAGTACTGATGGTGGTGGTGGGGCTTTTGACATCGGACATCTGTCTGCTACGAGCTGGAGAGCAACTCGCTTCCCGTGATGCGCTCCACAGCTGTGCAATACCTGCCTGGAGTGGAAAGGTTTTAGGTTGCGTTGGCTGCAGCTCATGGTGAGCTGCTTCATCTGTATTCCAGTCTGGCATTAAAGTGTAGTAAACCTGCGTTACTGAAATACCAGTTATATTAGCTTGACTAGTGAATAGAAATGAACTAGTTAACGTTCTCCTCCTTGGAGGAAAAAAAAAAAAAAAGAAAATAAAAAGATTAGCCTCCCTATAATTAAGGTCTTGGAGATTTCCAAAGAATAAAATACAAACTGTATTTCCAAATCCTTTACCAATTTGTGAATCATATTACTATTGATCAAGAAATGTTGTATGGTACAAAGCATCGAGTGAGGGTTTAGGATGACGATAGTGGTGTGTGATTCTCTGAATACAAAATTTGTGTTAATGAAAACATTTCTGGAGCCTGCGGAGTTAAGATCACAAATGGGAACAAGAGTTCTGATTCTCAGCTGTTCCAACATGCAGCAGATGGTTAACTTGCCTCTAAATCTTTGCACAAATTAGGTAAATTCTCAGGACTACCCGTGATCTTTCAACCCATTCCCAATTTTTTGAGTGCTAGTGAAAGAATAATTTGCAAATCAGTTCCAGGCTGTGGAAAGGGAAGTATTTTGCAATAGTGAGAAAGCATGAGTCAGAAATAAAACCTCAGATTCTGACTTGCTGCAGGTTTGTTTGTTAGAAAGTGGAACCCTGCCCTTGAGGCGCCTGTGAAGTGAGATGTTTAATGCTTATTCTCTGATAGTCTTGGGTGAAGTGCAGTACAGAAATGCTTAGTCTTGACAATCTTCAAATTATCCCAGCAACGCTGTGAGAAATAATGTTATTCTAAGCTATCCTTTCTTGTAATATCAGTACTAATTTCAGTTTCTCTGAAATTTTTTGTTCTCTAGTCTCTCACAGAATCTGAGTTTTGCTTCAGCATTTCTCACGCATTTTCTTTTATTTCCTCCATGAGGAATTCAATTTGCTGCAGTAAAATAATCTTAGTACTGAAATAATAGATATATTAAAGTATGAATTACCTTGGTGGTAATAAAGGACAGGCTTTTATTGCTTGCTTATCAAGGAGGGTTTGTGTTTGAGTTTGCTGAGTTCTAATGTAAGTTCATTACATTAGAACTAAATTTAACCTGGCTTGGTAACAAGAGCATATATGAGTAATCTGTGAAGACAGTACAGATTTATATGGCAATGATTTAAAAAATAATAATAAAAAATTGGAACTGCTTTCGTTCTTTTTCTCAGCAAAGAAGCTGTCAATAGTATTGAAAGAATAGAGGAGTAGCTATTTTTAAAGATTTTAATGAAAAATGACAGCTAATCAAAAGTTCTTCTAGATTGAGACCATTCCTGGTCATCCGAGGAGGACCTCAGGCTGTAGCACAGGCAGGAGGTGTGGAACCAGGAGCCAAGGTGGCAGTATGCTCCTCAGGGCAGAGCTGGTATCCCATGCAGTGTTTTCAGCAGCCCCTAGATTTTTAGGGCTTGTTTACAAGGAGAAATGACCCAAAAGAGCTCACCATGTGGCTCTCTTAGCCGTTTAATTCAGTCTGTTAAACTGAACTGGAAAAGGCTCCTTGTCTGAAAAGAATATCACTCTTCAAATCCATATCCTGCCTCAATTTGGAGTCATTCCGTCTTTAGTCAAGCTGCAAGAATTGTGAGCAACGGTGGCCAAGCTGCACTTGGGCTTAGCAAAGCTCTGAAGAAGAGTGTGTGCTCGGCTGTGTGGCAGCAGAATTACAGAGTAGCAGGTGTTGGAAGGGACCTTCGGAGATCATCTAGTCCAATCCCCTGCCATAGCAGGTTCACCTAGAGCAGGTTGGACAGGAATGAATCCAGGTGGTTTTGAAGATCTCCAGAGAAGGAGACTCCACAACCTCTCTGGGCAGCCTGTTCTAGTCCTCTGGCACCCTCAAAGTAAAGAAGTTTTTCCTCATGTTGAGATGGAATTTCCTGTGTTCGAGTTTGTGCCTGTTGCCCCTTGTCCTGTCGCTGGGCACCACTGAGAAGAGTCTGGCCCCATCCTCTTGACACCTGTCCTTTAGATATTGATAAGCATCGATGAGATCCCCTCTCAGTCTTCTCTTTTCCCCGCTAAACAGACCCAGGCCTCTGAGTCTTTCCTCATAAGGCAGGTGCTCCAGCCTCTTTATCATCTTCATAGCCCTCCACTGGACTCTCTCCAGCAGTTTCTTGGCTTTCTTGAACTGGGGAGCCCAGAACTGGACACTGTACTTCGGCTGTGGCCTCACCAGGGCAGAGTAGAGGGGGAGGATGACCTCCCTTGACCTGCGGGCCATGCTCTTTTTAATGCACGCCAGGAGACCATTGGCCTTCTTGGCCACAAGGGCACATTGCTGCCTCGTGTTCAACTTGGTGTCTACCAGGAGTCCCAGGTCCCTCTCTGGAGAGCTGCTTTCCAGCAGGTCAGCCCCTAACCTGTACCTGGGGTTATTCCTTCCTACACTTGCCCTTGTTGAACTTCATTAGGTTCCTCTCCACCCAACTCTCCAGCCTGTCCAAGTCTCGCTAGAATAGTAGGAAGATATCTTTTCAACTTGTAAGAAAAATATTATGTTAATTATCTTTGGTGATGGCACAGAGAGAAGCAAGTATTATGCTCTCAAAACCTAGCAAGTATCACTGCAGCAATTTGGATAATACTGATTAAAATCAATCTCTGTCTGTAAGTACAAATGGATGTTTCTTGTTCCAGGTCATACAGCTCACCAAAATAAAGGGTTGTCAACAGCAGACTGTAGACCCCAAATGTTTTATTCTTAGATTGTATCAAAAGTAGAGAGAAATAACAGACCACTTCACAGGGCAGTTCCATTTTTCAGGTTAATTTACAATATCTGATGAGATAGGTGTGTTAGAAGGAACTTCCACACGTCGAGATTAGGAGCGTGGATTGACCAGGACTGTGTAGTTTAAAGTGGTGAGCGAGTAGTTTGGCTGCTTCTATTGAATTTTTTTAAAAGTCATTATTCATCTAGTCCTGTGATAGTACTGACAGCTGCTTTGTAATCTGAAAAACCTGATCTGAATAAAAAAATCAAGAGAATCTCTTGCTCGTGTTGAGTAACTCTTCACCGGCCTGTTCCCTGGAAGCAGAGGAAGCTTCGGGTAGTGTGAAGTACACCTTGCCAACTGTCAGCGGCTCAGCACCTGAAATTCTTCCAATCCTTTTTAATTTAGGCATTTACTTGTATGAATGTAAATGCAAACAGTTGCATTTAATTTAATAGCAGTTGTTTCAGAAAACAGCGTGAATAATCACACAAGAAACCTCCTTCTCAATATCCATCTGACTCCTGTTCACGTGGTTACTTTCCAGTGCCACTGCTGTAAACTTATGGCTGGAAGGTGATCTAAGAATGGTATCAACTGTTAAGCAGCAGTGAACTAGATGATTGTTAATTATGTTCATTTAAGTTACAGGCGGTAAGTTGGATCCAACCTATTCTGTTTGAAGGGGCTTTTGTTACTTTGCCAGGAGGAGAGCGGGGCTGCAGTGTGGTGCGTACCAACCGCAGAAGGAGGAATGGCTCGTTTTGTGTGGACAAATGTGCCTTTTGCAGGGAGCTTTAACAATTGTCTTGGCCAAACAGAAATACTCACTTCTGTGTGCTTTAGAAACACCCTTCTTCACGCAACCCTTTATACAGGCATCATGAGCTAACATTTTTAGACATAAGGGAATTTGAGTTCTTTCCTAATTTATTACTCTTTTGTTTGTTTTCGTTTGTTAATTGGGTTCACCAAATCACCGTCTGGCGCTAACAGCGGAGGTGGTCTCCGTTGCTAGAATTGAAAGGCGATGCCAGTGGCTGTGCGCGCGTCCCCCTGCCGCGTGCAGAACCGCGCTGGGTCCCTTGCGACGCCTCTGCCCTTTGGTTTGTAGCCGAGGTGCCGGAGCCGGGCGTGAGCAGGGCACAGGGGCTAAAGCAGGGTGAGCCCTGCCATGGCGGGCTGCCGATCCGCGCAGGCGGGCACGAGTGGGGGCCTCTGATGGCAAAAGCTGGGTCGATGGGATATTTGTCAAGTTCAGCAGAGTTTGTGGGGGATCGTTTCCATGGGCCTTGCTCTAAAGGTAGGATTTTGCTTTCAAGGGCAGACAAGGAGGAAACAAGTCTGCAAAGCCTGAGCAATGTAGCTTTAATTGAAGTCATACGTCTCAGTGGAGCAGAGGTAAAAAGGAGGAGACCATATGGTGTAACCTTTATTTTTGTTAGGTTCCCTGATAAGCCGTTGATTTGATAAGAAATGCTGCTCCATTGGCTGAGCTCGCAGGGTGCAGTTGTTCTCTGATAAGCATGTGTTTACTGTCTGCCATAAATGCCTGAAGTGACAGTTTATGGCAGGTTGGATTGGATGTTTGAAATGCTGAGTGGATGCACCATAGCTGTGCTTTCACAGGCGAGTTTGCTGGGCACTCGGGTTGGTTGAAGAAATGGGTTGAACTGTAACGTTCATTTGTTCCTGAAGCAGACCAGTTGGACCCGGGGTAACGCATAGTGCAAAAATTATACAATAGAGACCCATTTGAATACCATATCTAGCCCCAATAATGCCCCCCAAAAAGCCATGGAAGAGAAACACAAAGATGCTGTGTATTTTGGTACAAAATGCATGAGTTTTTAAACCTAGATGATTGTTTTCTTCCTTTGTGTTAGATACTCATGCTATTTGGATCTTGACCTAGCCTCCTTTAGAGGAACATTCGAACACATCAAGATTTTCAAACCCAGTAAATCAGTTAACTTCTGGTGGGTTTCCCTGACACCAGAGACCCAGCACTGTCCCAGTCAGAGGTATTCAGGAAGGAAAAAATGGTTAGTCTTCACACTGTAAGAGAAAGGAAATAACTCATCATCTTTGGCTAGCGAAGGGTACCATGTTACATTTATGTGTTCTGTTCCTACTTGAGCTGGGTAGTTTTTCTGAAACTCAAGTTACATTTTTTCTGATTAAAATCTGAAGACACTCTATTATTTCTATAACCACATTTAAGTCTTGTAATTTAAACAAATTAGTTTGCATTTCACATATCAGACACAATGATTTATAGAGGAAAATGGGTTTTTGCATCTGTTTTGTCTCTTGATTCATTAAGTTTTGATTGAAGAAAGTTTTTGAAATAGGGTGTAAAGGAATTTTCCATCCTTAGTGAAGGGATTTTTTGGTTTTTGCAGCATCTGGTTGGGGTTTTTTTTCCCTGTGTGCATATGCCAAGAAATCTTGAATTCCCATTCCTGATTTTGAAAGTTCAACCTGAGGGAATTGAGCAATTTCTCTAGTTTACACCGTTCACTTTCTGTTCACATGAAGACAGCAGCTCTGACAGAGTCAGTTACGGCACTACAGAAGGGACCCTGTTGCAGTTGCCTCCAGGAACCTTCCTCCTGTTACTGGAGTGACTTCAGTAGCTCTGGCTGCTGGTGCTGGTGCCCTTGCAGACACTGGGTGTGCCCAGGAGGATTGCCCAAGAGCCGTGCTCTGCTCCCCGGCCCCACAGGAGCTGTGCAAAGCCGAGGGTAAACTCGGGTGGTTCTAAAGCTGCTCTGCCCTGTCATATGTACGTAAATGTTACGCGATATAGGCCAATTGCTCCTTAGCTTTGGAGACACGGGTATGTGTTAGTAGCTTAATACTGCTTTTCTGCTCCAGCATAAGGAGAGAAATAATTAGGAATTGTGTCCAGGCAGTGTCTAGTGTCTAGAGGAAATTGCAGCAGGTCGACTGATGCATCTGTCCAGTTGCGGTAGCTGGGTTTGGTTTGGTTTTGGATGTCACTTGCCAGCTACGTTTAGCATGAAATAAGTGTTTTCAGGTGTCCTGTAAGTCAAAGTCTGGCCTGATGTAAAATGTCTGTTACAAGCAAAAATGAAGAAAAAGATACTGGATTTTCTGGCCGATGAATGATTTTGGAAGAGAAGACATTGAGCTAATAGGCTCCTGCGCTAATCCTGCCTTGCGACGTGTGGGTGAGATGTTCTAGGTGAAAATCCCACAGGGCTACGAATAAAAAATTTCTATTGTGTTATAGGAAATTACACCAGGGCTGAGGCTGATCCTGCGTCACGTTTGCTGCCTTTGATTTCCCTCTCCTTCCCCACACAGCAGCGTGTGACAGATGTAGCCACCGCTTTTAACGATGGGCCTTTGTCAAGCCAGGGAAAACGGCCACTTGAATTCAGAGAGAAAATAATGATCCTTTTGATTAAGCAAGCCGGCGTTGGTGGATGGGCTGCACACACCGAAGGGGAGAGCTCAAAGGGCACCTGCCCGTAACAGGAGCGCTGGCCGGAAGGGCGCCCGGCTGTAAGAGAGAAAAATTGGCCCTGTGTTTGGAAAGAACAGAGGAAGAGAGATTAGAGGTTAAACTGGAAAGAGTGTTAAAATATTCTCGGTGTATGATGGCTGTAGCTGCGGATTTAAATTGCTGAAATTACCTTGTCAGGATGCCTTATCAGCTGCTGTTCTAGTGATTGTTTGGTTTAGATAAGAACTGGAGTGCGATAAAACCTTGATAACAGTTTAGAGATTACAGCTCTTTTGAAACTGCTGGCACATGCTAGGGGCTCGCTGAGCTGCCGAGAAGCTACGGTTGGATTTATTCCACTGCATTTGTTTTTTCTTTCCCTCCACCCCTTTCTCTTCTTTTGTTTCGTGTTTTTGTTTAAGTGCTTAAGCTCTTGTTTTGGATGGTTGTTATTTTGAGACACGCAGCCTCTTCTGAGCACTTTCTGGGAGCGGTGCATGTGCGTAGAGGAGGTGAGCCGTGCTGAGGAGTGGAAGTGGATGCTGAGGGGAAGAAGGAAAACAAGGTACTTCTGCGCTTCTTGCCATCTGATCCGATTTAGGTGCACTGAGCTGCGCGCCGAGTTTCAGGAGCTCCGAGGTTACAAAAGGCTGGTGGCTCAGCGTGCTTGGTAGCATTCTCCATGTACTTCCCAAAATACTAAGTTCCTGGAAAAATCTGTTTATGACAGTTCATTTAATGGAGATGTAAAATACCAGTCCTTAAAAATCTACCTGATGTTTGTGGCAGTACATTTGCATTGCTTATACTAGTTTTGACTGTTATGTTTTGGGTCTCGTGATTTTTGTGGGTTTTTTAGACAGAGGCTAGCAACAAACCTCCAGCTGAACTCATCCCATACGTACGTAGTGAATGGGTCGGAACCGGGGTTACTGAAACCAATGTGGGTATCTTTGTCTAATTCTTATTGAAGGTGATTTATTCGGTACGGCGATATGGCCTTATTTCTTCTACTAAATCATGCACTCAGCAGCTCTTGCACATTCGAAAATGTGAGCTGCTTAGTTTTTTCAAATAATTTAAATTGATTTGTTTTTTGTGTAGATGCAATTTAAAAAGAGGAAGCAGAGAGAGTATGGCACTTAGATGAAAAATAGGAAAAATATTGAAGTTGTAGGACTATGGTTAGAAAATGGAAATTCGGGATAAATTTTCATGGTGAAAACCCTTTTTAGTTCTTTGCTTTTAGATGTCTGCTCATGCTCATTAGGCTTTTAATAGTAAAGCAGTGCATCCAGGCATTCCTTGTCTACAGATGTGTTTCTAGCCTGTCCAGCCAAAGGATAAACTTAAAATATTATGAAATAAACATGAGGAAGAAGTGTCTGCTTGAGATAATTACGTATCTTGTGTAGTAACTGTTTTTACAAAATTCTGAAACAATCTGTGACTGGTCACAGTTAAACTTAACTTGGTTTGGTAGGCAGGAGAGCTGTTTGCAGTACACCCCTTGGGTTCTCCTACCTGCAAGCATTACCTTTTTAAACAACGTGCAGAAGACTGCATGGTATTGCTGGCACAACAGGGCAGTCGTAATTCTCACACCGAGCAGCATTGTAACATACTGATGTGTAATAAATACCACTGTTATTGTATGGGTATTAAGAGGCGTGTCCTGTTGGTAGGACTGGATCTCCACCTTGCCTTTTACAGCGCTGTGCTGCTGCCTTTACCAGGCGCCGTATTTTTGTCCTGTGGTTATAAGGGTGCGGCTCTGCCGGGAGCGGTGGCAGGCAGGGCGTCAGGATTGCAGCTGCCGAGCCTGGCGCAGATGTACCTGCAGAGTATTTACAAGTTGTATCTGCAAGAGCGGAGAAAAGACTGTTTGGGACAATATGTGAGGAAGCCTTAACTGCAGCTTTCAAGTACATTTCTTTACGTTCTGGGCTAAAATATGTGATAATCTATTCACTGTTGAGCCCCCGCATTGAAGTTGTTGAGAAGCTGGATGGTGCAGAGCTGGAAGGTGTTGGTTACTAGTGCTGTTGATCCGACCAAAGAGTCTCCAGATGTCAAGGTGGTTGCAACTCGTACCTACTTCCTGTAGTGTGCTTGCATTTGTTTTTCCATTTTGTTGTGGTTTTTTGACTTGGTATTTGTGATGAGCTGATTTCATCTAGCTTACTGATTTTTTTTTTGTGTGTGTCTTTAATAGCAAATCTAGTGTCTCCTCTGTTCCACCGTTCAGCCTGATAACACGCTAAGTGTGCTCCAGTTGGCACAGACACGACACGTTCTCCAAAGTCCACAACAAAACTTTGGACCACATCAGTTTGACTATCTGGGGATATGTAAATAATTGCAACACAAAGTACCAGGGGAAACTGTACTCTGGAATAACCAGACTTTGCTTTGCTGTTGGTTTTGTTTTGTTTTGTTTTTTTTCTTGTTTTTAACCCGGAATGCTTCGTTTTTTCCTGTAATATGGGAGGAGCCTTTTTGGCAGTTGACTTACGGAATGTACACCCGTGTATGCTTGCAACTGCTGAAACACGCCATCTAAAAGCACCGGTAAGAGAAATTAGCAGTTAAGAGGCTGATCGTTCTGTATATTGTTCTGTCTCACAACATCAGTTTTATGATATCACTGTGAGCTAAAACTTTTTTGTTTACATGTGGGTGATAGCATATACATGCCAAGTTTTTAATGGGGCAGCGTTTGTGTTGGAGTTCAGGTTCCTGTCCCAGAACAGATTAATTTTTCAGATAGTGAAGATTAGGTTTCTGATGTGATGATAGTTTGTTGATTTTTGTATTATTTAGATACTCACATTGGAGACATTCTGAGAGGCATGATGTGAACCATCTCCAGCCCTAGAAGAGATGACACTAGGTAAACAGGGCAGTCAAAGGTGGAAGGAAAAAAAAATGATCAGACTCTATTTTTAGAAATACTGGGCTGAGGTGTAGGGTGACTTGTGTGATTTCTGTCGGGTTGTACAGAAGGCCTGTGGAAGAGCACTTAAGCAAAAAAAAAAAGCAGAAATACACAGCAGAAATAGAACTCCAAACTATTTGAGTTAGCAAATCTAATCAAATAGTAAGAATGAACAAATAAGCTACCCAGCAACCAAGATACTTAATGAGTACTGGGTTAGGTTCTTCTTAATCACATTCAGGCACTCATGGGCTATATTTTCAAGTCTGTGTTTATGACTTGAGATGGTACACTTTTTTTTTTTCTCCTCTTAATGAAAGCTCAACATTTCTTTTGTTCCAGCAAATTTCAGAACTTAGAGGATGATGCCAAATTATCACATGCTTCACAAAAAAAACCAAAGAGCTGGCAGCATTGCCTTTTTCGGGGAAGCAGTGGAAACATCCCAGGCTCACGCCAGCCATACTCTAATTTGAGGTTTGACACTTGGTTAATACCAGCCCATGCTTGCATCACTTGAGTAGATGTGGGCTGGGACTGGTAAGAGTGAGGAGTCACTGCGTGGTGTGGGGATGGTCAGAGCCTGGAGCTTGCAAGAGAACTTGCAAAGGGAGGGTCGAGTGGCTTTTATTACCCAGCTCAAACTGTGCGTGAGAATTGCAAACAAAGCCTAACTGAGCTGCCACGGCAATTTGGTCTGTCGTGGAGTGATTGACAGCTGGTTAATCCTCCATCAGAAGATTGCAGTCAGTGGCTTGGGTGAAAGTAGTCCTTGCGGGTGTCCTGCCTTCAAGATGCACGGTTTCACAGAGCTCCTGTGGATACAGTCTCACTGATTCCTGTGCATGAAGAAGTTATCAAAGCTCTGGCGAGGCATTTCAAAGAATTCTTTGCAAAACTCAGAGGTTTCGCTTTTTACCCTGAAGTTTCATTTTGAATCTCAGCTCCATTTCAGGTGGTGCTAAAAGTGAAACTCGGCTAGCTAGTTACCAAAGAAAATCTCACCAATCGTGTATAGCTTGCATGCAAAGCAGAAGGTTAGGGAAGACAGATGGTAGGTCATTCTTCTGGTTCTTGAGAAGCAAGTTACGGAGAGTTACAGCTCTGCAGCCGCAACACCCAGATGTCCCTGCTATATCCCACTGTTGCTGTCTAGATGTTTCAACTCAGGACTCATAGAAGGAGACATCAGCTTACTGTTTCCTTCATGGCATTCTGCTTTGGCAGTTAGGAGGTAAATTCTGCATTACTTCTCATGATTTGGTGCTCATAGTGACAGGACAGTGCCATCCCTTCCTCTAGAGCCTGACTCTGAGTTACTGTTATACTAATCTTGAAAATACGTACATCTCCCACATTCAAGTAATTCTGTTACTGTTCTCTACCACCAAAAATGCAGTAACTTAGATTGCATAGAGGAAGCAAACATAAAGGTTTTAATGCCGATCCCTGTTGTTACTGAGGACCGTAGCACTACATCTGTCTGAAGGAAAGGGTGGTGACAGAGCTGCATCCCCTCGGTTAGCTCATCTTCCTTTGCGAGTGTGTGTGTGAAAATAGAGCATGTGTATGAAGACAGTCTTGCTAGTGAAACCACAGTGCTGTTCCTAAATGCAGAAGGGGCAGAAGTTATGACTCTAAAGATCTGGTTAGTGACCTGCTGGTCACCTTTCTCATGTCTCTTAAGACATGAAGAGTCTTACATTAAAAATTAAATGCAATGACAGTGCTCAGAACAGCTTCAAAGTGGCCTAGCTAATTTTGGATTTGAGTTTGACCCCAGAAGCAGTTCAGTTGCAGGGGATGCCAGGCTTACATCTTGAAGATCATGACTAAACCACACCAATTTATTTAGCTACAGTGAAGAATTTGAATTATTCTGGGGTTGGATCCCTCCCCACCCCCACCCCTTATAACCTCTCAAGAAAGGCAAACTTTAAGCTACCACACACAGCTGGTGTTTCTAATAAGACACAGATGTGTTTCGGGATCTCTCCCATCTCCTGCAACATTTAAATGTAGATAAATAGAACTTAATCAGCTATAAATAACAGCGTGTCATGCCTGTGGATCACTAACCTTCTCTGGGACTCCCACAGGACTAGGGTTAAGCTTAATTACTTCAGTCTACTACAAACAACAGAATAATCAGCTCTTAGATATCGCATGGGGGAAGGTGGAGGGAGCATAAAGAACCAAGTTGACATCCATAGCCAGTGGCGTGATGCCCAGGCATTCAGTGTAGGATATTTTTAGTGTTTTGAGACCAATGGGATTCTTTTATTCCCTGTTTTGGATGCAGTGCACTGGAGGTTTAATGTCACTACTACATCTGTGAGTGTTGTTTTAAGAACAGACAAACTCCGGGGGCACCTATGAACTCTCTTTTTCCTCCGCTTAGGGATGTTTTCCTCCCCTTAGGGATAACTGCTCAGATTTGCTGGAATAAAAAGGTGGTGATTGTGGCTGTAACTCTGTTGTAGATGAAGGGAGGTTATTCCTCTGTGGTCGTTACACATTGCTAATTTAGGAAGGTGGCTTGGTACGGCTGGTCTGGAGTGTGGAGCCCATCAGCCACAGGTGGTTCTCCTAGGCTGGGGGAGGGAATGTCTGTCTGCACTGGGATCCAGGTGTCTGGCCAGGCTGGCCTGCATGGGAGCACATTACTGGGCTGTTCTTTTCCAGGAGCTTTCTGCTGAAGCAAACGTGAGGCAGATGTTGGTGAAATCACTGAGACCCGTCTTCCATCGCTGCCAGGTTCTGCTCTCCCTGTCCGGGCGTTACTCAGCGCAGCACTCTGCTGTCACCTGTGCGTTCACCAGCTGCTGTACATCCCATGGTATAGAAATACCATAGGCTGCCAGGGATCAGTAATGAAAACAGCTGCTGTAGAGGCAGTGCCATCTCGTTTTTTCTCCTCTAGTACCATCATCTTTTCATCCTTTTTGAAGCATAGGCTCTCAGTCTCTTGTCTGCCTCTGTGTGATTGTCACACCTCTTGAGGTTGCACTTGAGCTGAAATATCCACAATATGCAATCCCTAATAAGTTGTCTTGAAGTATTTCCTATGTTACTGCTGAGGTGATGTGCCAGTTTGAACAAGAAGTCCTTAGACCTTTGCTCAACATATGGCCTGGTTTCCCTGGTTAGCAGTGACCATTGCCATCACTCTTCCAAATGGCAAGCTGCGACGAGGGAAACTGTAATGTCCCAAATTGCTCAGCAGTTCCCATTTGTATTGGTATGAGTGAAGTACATTTTTGCTTAGTAATTTATTTGTTCTCTGATACAATTTTGGTTAATTGTCACTTCTCTCAAAGAGCGCTGGTGAGAAGGTATTTCCTAGACATTTTCCCCTTTTAGCTTCTGCCCTTGCACGATGATAAACATACATGGGCCTTGTGATTTGCATAACCTTTTCCTGGCTGCAGTAGATTTGAGCTATAGATTGGTTGTTTACAGTAGACTTGATTTACAGCAGAGCTGTCCCTGCCCCACGTCTCCACTCTACGGTATGGCGAGTGTCCGGCGGGTAGAGCTGGGCGAAGCCGTGGGTGATTCCGCCAGGAGCTGGGGGCAGCCGTTACAGCTCTCCTCAACAAAAGGGCCTCGCGAGGGCTGTCTGAAAGAAAACCAGCAGTGCTTTGGCGTTGAGGGTTTGATCTGTGGTGGGGATTACATGCCGTTCAGCTGCATGGTGTCTGGGCTGGCCTTGGCTCCACGCTGCGTGGGTTTCGATGTTTGCTGCTGTCCCTGCACCCTTTTTCTTCTCAAAGCAAGAGCAGGTATTGGGGAGTACGATTAACGCACCATTACCTGTTTACTTTCTCCCCCTTTTCTTGCATCCCTGTAAGTCGCATTTCCTTCACGGAAATGTAATTAAAACGTTGATGACGGGGGCGAGCCAGCCCCCACGGGAACCTTCCTGGCCAGGGGAGAGCTGGCCGGCAGCAGTGCCCGTGGCCCTGGCCCGCACGCAGCCCCTGCTTGGGTGATGTCCATCACTGGGGGCCGGGCGCAGGAAGACAGGGGAATATTGATTTATAAGCTGTCTGTACAGATGTTTTCGTTGTGGTTTGCGGTGCATTGGTGCCACTTAGTGGGGGGAGAATTGAATTGACAGCTTTAACAGTGCAGGGGAAAATGAGGAGAGCTGGGTTTCATCTTCCAGCCCCCACCTCCACCTCCCCAGCAGTATTTCTGCAGTTTATATACAAATTAAAGTCTTCTGCTAGCCACAGAGCTGCTACGGACCCTGGAGGTGGTTCTCGGCAGAGTTGTGTTGGCAGGCCGGACATGCATTGACCCTACTCCCAGCAGAGGAAAGCTGCACTGAAAGCACTGCTGAAAATTAGGCTAAATAGTCTGGCTTTGCTGGTAGAAAAAATTAATCCAGCCGTGCCTTGTGTTTGCAAGGGTTTGGCAGGCTTAAAAATCCTTCTCTGTGTTGTGAATGCCACTATTTTAGGTATAACAGGAACGATGATGGAACGGGATGGTGTTAGCTGTCATTCCAGGTTTGGAGGAGTCAATCTATACAAAATGTTAACAGTGTGTATTCAAACTCATTTAACTAGATTTTCTGTTGATTTCCCCGCAGAAAGGCCTGTGGGAAAAAAGAAAATCCTGTGCCGTGATATTTGTAAGCAAGCTATTCTGCTCCCCCAAATAAATGCTTATGGTTAACTAATGGTACCTGGGAAGAGGCATGGATGTCTGCAGCGCAGTATGGAAATGTCCATCAGCCACAGACCTCCACATCAGCCTGGGCTTTCATTGCGAGGTTGCAGTGGAGCATGTTGCGCTCAAAATGCTTTGCAGCCTCCTCTGTTTTGTATGGGGGGCGTGCAACTATGAAAGAAGTTCTGCATTGTTAAGGTGCTTAAAAACATCTTGTGGTTGCTTGATATCCATGTATTTTTGTCTCATGTAGGAAGGGACACTTTAGGGTGGTTTTACTTTGAGTTGAATTGACTTTTGTATTTTTTGCACGAGTTCCTTCCCTTGTTGAGTCGTTTCTCTGTGTTCCTCTGCTGGGCGTGCTGTACCCCAGGGCTCCAGGGAATCTAAGCCTGGTTTTGCAACTCTTCCACGTGGGGAACTGCTTCTAATTTTAGTGAAATTCTGGGCATGGAACAGTTACACTTTCAGTCCTTAAGAAAACATACCGTGACCGAGGATTGTGTTTGTTGGCCTTAGTTGTACCTACTGTAGCTTTCATCTAGCCAGTCCCATTACCCTCAGCAGGAAAAGCAGCACTTGGCACAGGTGGGCAGGTCCCACCTACTGAGATGCTCCCCGGAGCCCTGGGTAACTTCCTTTGTGCATTGCGGTGCTCTCGGCTCCCCCAGGAGAGGGATGAACGCTGGCATGGGTGCGTGTCCTGGCGTCACCTCTCCGTCGCTCTGCACGCAGCTGTACCTTCTGCACGCTGCTTGGGCGCGCTCCCCTTCCTTCCAAGTTATGCAGCTGCCAAGCCGACAGCTCCCGGGTGGTATGCGTGGGGCACCAGTACTCGCATCTTCTACCTCAGTTTCCAACCCGTTTGTGTCTCTCTTGCGCTCTCACCAGAGGGCACTGCACAACATGTTGCAGCCTAATAAATAACCTCTTAACCTGCTTAGCTGCTTTATGCTCAGTGGCATGTTTTACAACGTTACCTGGAGTCCTTGAATGCTGGTTCCCATGGCAACCCGATATAGCATTTTTATTCTTTATTACTATCACTGTTTTATTGCTGCCTTGTTCAAATGTGCTGTCATCTTTATTTTGCCTTGGTGTGTGTGTGCGAGCCACAAATCTGTTTCTAAAAATTATATTATTAAACAATTTAGTGAATTTGAGGATAAAAGTGATGATCTGTCACTGTCGATTTAATATCAAATGGAGAAGCACACCATAAATGGAAACGAACTAGAAAGGAAAAATAAACCAGCAACCCAAATATTAGTACAGACAGCTTAGGATGTTTGGTGGAGGCACAAATAGTTGGGTAAAAGCAAATTAGCAGGAGAAATACTGCTTCTGTAGGGAAACATTATAGTCTTGATTTCCATGAGAGGGCATACTGTCAGTGTCCAGATGTTCTTAGGAGGGGGTTTTGGCCAAAGACGGTCATGGGAGCAAGGACCTAAATTATTTTAAGGTGAAGCCTGAAACATTTACAGAAGGAGCTGTATGGTCTGGTGGGGAACAGCCAGAAATTAAGTTGGTAATATGGATCAGGTTGTGGATAACTGGCTGTTTGCACCATACTTATGTTACGTTAATCCTATGGCTGACATATTCTGCTTCTCTGCAAGTGCCAAGACAGATGTCTTCTTCTCTTCTTGGTGATAACTGGGCTTTAGGAGTGGGGGCAGGAGAATCACCTTTGCTGAAGGACTGGAGGTGTACTGGTCCTCCCAGTGATGCTACAAGCTTCCCCCTGCCTAAGATCAGCAATTGACAGATAGGGCGTTGGGAAGAAAGGTGGGATTCCTGCAGGTGGGATTAACAGGGACCCTGGGGAGAGGGTTTGCCTGCCTTCCTAGTGCAGGGCAGTCTGTTCCCTAGGATCCTTTGGGGATTCTAACTAAAAAAAAAAAATTATTTTTTTTCCCCTGTGGCAGGAGATAATAGCTCATAATGGTGGAGGTGTTGGGGATTTGGAGGAGCTGAAATGAATTCCTTACAGGCCTCCTCAGGAGAGCTGCCAGGACTTGGGCAGGGTGGCAGCAGCTGGCGTAGGGCAGGGGGGAGCAGTGGGCAGCCTGGCTCCCCGCGGGACATGCCCCGCTGAAGCCTGGGCTGCGGGGGCTGCTTGGGGCCAGCTAATCACAGCCGGCAGCGGGAGGGGATTTTTTTCTTCAGGGCAAAGACTGCGTTTCTGGGAACGGCGAAGCAAACAGAGTTAAAGGCAGTGTGATCTTGTGCATACAGGAGCCAGCTGGCAAACCCCAGATAACAGATATCTTTCTAAGCACATGTTAGGAGCAGTGCTGTTTTCAATAGCTCCCTTGTACGCGCTGTCGTCTTCCTTCCCTACTCTAAGTATTAGGGGGCTGCTGTAAAAATATTTGTTCTTTCTTAGCTCCTCTGTCTAAGTCCCTCTTTCCTATCGACTGCTACTGTGCGGCTAAGCACGGCAGTGGGATATAAGTATCCCCTGTGCAGAGGGAGGATGTTGAAAGGACCAGGGTCAGGGCTGCCTCCTCGAGGGTGATCTCCCGTGTTTAAGGAATGGAGAGGCATCATTTGGAAAGGTATAAATTATCTAGGACAGCACATAGAATTTTACAACCTGCACTTAAATCCTTCATTATATCTTGTGCCAGCAGCAAGGAGGATTCTGCAGCCTTTTCTAAGGACACTAACCTAGAGATTCAGATGCTTTGGAGAACGTGTGTCCTTCCAGAAAAGGCCGAGATTCCCCCCCGCCCCTCCTTTGGGGTGGTGCTTTGTAGCTGGAGAGGTTCGGCTGTGACACTTTGGCAGGGAAATTTCTTCAAAGTGCTTGAAGTATACCCTTGTTCATCTCTAGAACACAAAGCTCCCAAAACAGATATAAACTGATCTGTAACTGGAACTCAGTCCTTGGTTGGGAAATTTGGGGAATGAGTCTACCTGGGCAGAATAGCTTTTCTGAAATTTAAAACATTTCTAGATTGCCAGACCACTGATTATTAAGAAGAGAAGTTGGAGAGCAGCATGGGGAAGACAATGGGTTTCAAGGAAGCACATTTCGGTCTGCTCAGAGCTATGGTCTTGGCAAACTGCTTGGAGAGAAAAGGAAGTTTAGGAGAGTTGAAAGTTTCTTAGAGAAGCAAATTTAATGGCATAAGTATGAACTCCCTTAATGGAGAGGACAGATGGGAAACATAGTGAGAGATTACTTTAGCTAAATCATGGGCTCTTTAATGACCGAAACTCAAAAGCAACGTAAAAAAATTGGAGAGCAGGTCGAACTATTGAGAACAATTTTAGTGTGAACATGCAAAGAAAAATGAGAGGGCCAAAGTCCAAATGAGCTACAATTGGCAAAAGACATAAAGGGCAGCCGGAGGGGTTTCTATAAATGTATTTGTAGCAGGAGCTGGGCCAGGGAATGAGTTAGTCCACTGCTCAGTGGAAAGGAAAAGCTCTCAAAAGATGGAAGTGAGAAAGCAGAAGTGCTGAATGACTTTTTTTTTTCTTTTCTGTTCTTCCTGAGAGGGTCAGCTGCAGCCGTGCAGCCAGCAGGCTGTCAGGAAAGAGGGAAAGAATAGGTGTGAATACTTCAGTTAGCAGAGCCTGGAGGAATTCAGCTCTGGGTAGTCAGAAAACTGGCTGAAGCGATTTCAGTGCCATTAGTGATAATCTTTGAAAATCTGTGGAGGACAAATGAAGCTTGAGAATACTGGAGAAAAGAAAGTTTAATGGGGTATCTTTCAAAAGGGAGAAAGGGAGGAGCTGTAGGCTGGGACGCCTGTAATGCCGAGAGAATTTTTTTCAGAAAAGTATGATAAAGATGATCAAGATGTTTCTAAGCACGTAGAAAGCAGCAGTCCCTGGAAGAGCTGGAGACCTGCAGCTCCCGCAGTAGTCACTACTTCCATTAATACTTGGATGACATGCTAGAGGGCACGGTTATTCACTTTGCAGATCACGCTAAGCTGAGACAGGAACAAGCACAGTTGAGTTCAGGACTAGGATTCAGGGGGATCTGATATAATAGAAACAGTCTGAAAAAAACAGGTTACAGCTTAGCAGTGCTAAGCAAAGAAGGAATGAACGACTGTAAAAGACAAGAACTGGTCAGGTACCTGTTCTGTTGGAAATAATAAAAGAAAGTGTGTGTGGAGGGTTCTGGGTTTACAGCAGATCGCTAAATATCCCTGGATCTGCAATGCCATCTTGTTAATAGGGAAAAAGACAATCATCAGGACTTAGAAATACAGTTTACTGTAAAATATGCAAGGCATTCTGTTCACTTAATTCGGTTCTGGTGGTGGATGCAATATGCTTGGTTGTAAATGTCACTGTTCAGGGAGGATACTGGCTGTCAGAAGAGGCATTAGGAAAAATTTGCAGCGAGAAGGCTAGTTAAGCATGGGGGCCAGTTTCCCCGGGGAGGCTGCAGCTGGAATGAAGCAAGAGTACCCTCAGGTGATTTTTCAGGCCAAGATAAGATTTATTTATTTGTTTAAAACCATCCTTTTATCTCGTAGCAGAAAAGCTGAGAAATATATTCACGCCCAGGGATTAGTAGTGGTAAGTAAATGAAAATACAGAATTCCAGCTTAATTGGAAAAAAAAGGTTTTTTGGACACGCAAGTAACCAGGTAAGACATGACCTTTTGGGCATCTTATGAGAAGACTGTGTACCTGGAATCTGCTTTTCCTTTTTTTTTGCCCCCAGGTAACCCGGCTGGATAATAATAATAAAGGTCCAGCTTCTCCCTGTAACTTCCAGTTGCCTTGGGATCCTTAGATTGTTACAGTTGAAGCAGCAGCAAAACTGTAAAATATTCTTGTGTTCTTTGTGTACTTGAAAGTTCAATTTTCTAGTTTTATACTGTGGTTTGAATGTTAGTGAGACAGATCCCTATTTTAAATACTGCTGTTTTGCATGAAATGCTTAAGTATGCTGCCTGGAAATTCCTTGGTCCGTTGTTGATTTTTCATATCTCCTGTCTAGCTCTAAGGGTGCCTGAAGACCTATAAAAACATAAAACCACGAATAGACAGAAATTAATACCAAGTTCTTCAAACGGGAAATGGAGAATATAAGTGGTGTCTGGGGTGACATCAACATTTGGATCCCCCTCTTTCAGTCTGAAATCAGGCTCAGGATGGAGATGAAATAGCATCCAAGAGTTTTCATGACAGGAAGAGTCTTCAGACATCAGAAGACTCTTTAATTATGGGCAGAGTGATTCATTCAGTGGTCAGCATCTGTATCTCATTAAAATATGAAATCCTTCACTGTTTCTCCTTTAAATATGAAGGTATCCCTGTTTTATCTTTTTTGGCTTAGCAGAGCTATATTTTATGTCAGATCATTGCAGCGTACCTTTCGAGTGAGCCTGAGTTATGTGCAGATTATTTAATGCTGAAAATGTTGAGCAAATGTAATTCACCTGTGTCGCTTTTCTCCAGAATCTTTTCTCCTTCAGCAACCAAGCGCAGCAGAAAAGCAGCTTGAAATGAAATTGGAGGATTAATTTCAAATTATTTGGGGAATGGGCATAATCAATAAAAATAAGCTGCTATTTTTGTTTTTTTCCTGCTGAGCCCTAATCAACAAGCGAGGATTTTCCTGAAGCAAACTATCTCAACAGGCCCAACCCAACTCCTGCTAAAATTAATGGGGGGGAAAAAATCTCCCATGGACTTCAATGAGACCAGCCTGCTTTGAACTGACTTTTATTGTGGTAGGGAAATATGCATTTTGTCTGCAAGAGATTGACCATAAATACCTGCACAGATGAACACATCTGCTGCTTGGTAAGGCAGTATGAAGCTGCATGAGGGTCAGGCAAGATAATCACAGGTGAAAGCCTTTTGTTACGCTTTTCTTTCCCCCACCACACCAGAAATAAACTGCTGGGTACGTTTTGGATCAACAAGGATGATTTTCAGGCTAAAAGGGTCGTCATAGCTTAACATAGAATGGTTTATCTTGGAAGGGACCTTAAAGCTCATCTACTTCCAACCCCCCTGCCGTGGGCAAGGACACCTCCCACTAGACCAGGTTGCTCAAAGCCCCGTCCAACCTGGCCTTGAACACCTCCAGGGATGGGGCAGCCACAGCTTCTCTGGGCAACCTGGGCCAAGGTCTCACCACCCTCGTAGTGAAAAATTTCTTCCTGAGATCTAATCTAAATCTACCCTCTTCCAGATTAAAGCCATTACCCCTCGTCTTGTAGCTACATGTCCTTGTAGCTGAACAACCCCAACTCTCTCAGCTGGTCTTCATAGGGGAGGTGCTCCAGCCCCCTGATCATCTTCGTGGCCTCCTCTGGACCTGCTTCAACAGGTCCATGTCCTTATGTTGAGGGCTCCAGAGCTGGATGCAGTACTGCAGGTGGGAGAGAGGAGTCGAGCGGCAGAATCACTTCCTTTGGCCTGCTGGCCACACTTTCCTCATTTTTTCCACTGTGTTGCTCTGACTTTTTAGATTTTGGAAAGAGATGGTGTGCACACCATCAGAATTTTACAACAAATTAGAAGCAATTAAGTATTTTCAGTTTTCTTACATCAGTTGTGATTAGTGCAGGGGCTTTCGATGCTACTACCTCTTTCCAAAATGCATTAAGGCTGTCAGATGTAAATTGGGGGCATCAAAGCGCTTTCAGCGTAGAGTTCCGAGCTGGTGTGTAGGGCAAATTGCTCTGAATTCTCCCAATATGTTCAGTGCCAAGCACAAATTGCATTTTAAAAGCAATATTTTGTTTGGCCAGCCTGTATTAATGTAACTGTACTCAGCAGCTGTGAGGTTAAATTCTGGTTTGCCAGTTGGCTTTAGGGTTTGAAAGAGAAACAGCAGCAACAGGTTTCTGAGCCTTGCCTGTGATAAAGTGATGCTGGAAAGAGTGGGAGAGGAGAGGACGTGGAGATGCCTTAATTTATCACGGGCAAGCACTTAGCCACGCAGCCATTTGTCACTCTTCAGTGGGTGTTATGATCTGCCCAGAAATACTGAAAAGAGGGAGAACGAGGTGGAAAGTTGGGACAAAAATATATAAGGAGCTGGAAAGAGGGCTGGCTGCCAAAATCTGTGGTGTTACAGTTGGCCCCCAGCTTTGCTCCTTGCTTGTCTTGGCGCTCTAGTTGCAAGACAAATATATTTGGTTTACTGTTGTTCATGAAATCTGGCTGGCTGCATAGCGAATGGTGCTAAGCAGCAGGGAGACTTCATCTCATGAGTCATCTGTGAACGGGGAGCGGGACAGGAGGGTAATGACTTAGGTCATGCAGGCCGGGCCACGAGGTTCTCGATGCTGTCTTTCATAAGCACTTCAACAGTAAGAAATGGCCACAGGATGAAACCTTCTGTCCTGGGGCAGCAGTACTCTGCTGGTGTGGGGCTGGCTGATAAAGCAGAGAATTTGGGATGAACCACAACTAGTTTCCTGCTGTCCCAAGGGGAAGCAGGTGTGGGTAGATAGGAGGAAGAATGGTCTGGTGGTTACAGCATTCCTGATTCAGGAGATTAAGTCTTCTTGAAGCAGTGAAGAGCTGAATTCAGTCTCTGAGCCTTGTTCTTTATCTGTGTAACAGAAATCATGCCAATGCCCAGCTCGCCAGAGCACTGTGAGGATAAATCCACTGAGGACTCTGAAGTGCTCAGATAAATACCTAAGAGAGCACGGGGAGGCATTGTGCTTGTATGAGGGATAAGTGCTTTATTAGTAATGACCCAGAAAGGACAGAGCTACTTGCAGGTATAGTAAGCACAAGCAAGTACCTCCAGTAGTTGACAGGCTCTTGGTATAAATCATTTGTGGAATAAATGACACAAGAGAATTCATGCTTCCTAGAGGAGAAGGAAAGAAGTCTCTGCTGAGCTTAATAAAAATGAAAATTTGATAATGGATAATACGAGTCTAGGGGGGGTCACAGTCTGCTTGACAGGAGCTATAAGGTCACAGATTAAGTAGGTGCCCAAGTCAGTTGCAGCAATATACGGGAGGTTATTGAAGGAAGATGCATCCTGGGAATGTCTCCCCCAGAGCAGCAAGATCTGGGTTAGCTGGAACTATAGTTTTGTACAGCAGAATTCAAAGGAATTATTGCAGCAAAAAACTGTGTATTTGACGTCATGCCTTTAAAACAGCTGGGGTGGCTTCCAGGAGCCTCCTCTTTTGAACTTTTGAAGGTCCCCGTTAAACAGGGCAGGAGGAGTTTGCCCCAGCCCACAGGGTCTTGTGAGCCCGAGGCCGTGCTTCCAGCATGGTCCCACCTTACAGGGAGAAGGGCTCCAGCTCCCTCCCTCGCATGTCTAGCCACGTGTTCCCTTTCCTCCCAGCCACGAGCGTGTGTGCTCGTAACTGCTGCAGAGAGCTCAACCAGCCAAAAGCTAACGTTGTTAAAAAAAAAAAAAGAAAGAAATTAGTTTCTTTTGGGCTAATTTCCTGAATTGTCTCACCACTTAGTCATAAAGGTACTGGTGCAAGAGAGAATGTGGGAGCATATGGTTGGGGGCAAAGGGAAGAGTGGGAATTGGTTAGCTTATGACTTGCATCAGCTAAAGCTGCCGTGGGACTGTCACGTCTGGGCTGTTACGGCTCTGTCTCCTTGAAATGGAAGAAATGCATCAAGTCGAGGTCAGGAGTTCCTTTGGCGTGTGGCAGCACACAGACCGCTGCTGCGGCATGGTGCCGCTCTGTCTAATCTTTCCACGTGCGTCAGCGCTATCAGCATGCTTTTTGCATGGTGTGTTTCAGTAAAGGAGCATTGGAGGCAGCATCCTTCCCATGTTCTTCCAAAAACTGGGTCGGCTGGGGAGCGGCAAGCAACTGCTGCTGCATTGAAGTGGCTGCAACCTAGAAGAGATACAGGAACGTACCTGGACAGGTTCTGTTTGTGAAAAGGCATGAATTTTAGCTCATTAAACCACCAAGCCTCCAAACGTTGTAAAGTTGAGGTCAGGAAGTAGCTGTAAATTGAGTGACTGGAAAGGAAACCCAATTAGCTGCTTGCCGTTTTTCCGGAGTTCCTGCATGGAGGTCGTGCAGATGTTTGTCATAGCAAAAGGCCTCCAAGTTGGTGCAGTTCATCTCAATCGATACAGGCTTTCGCTCTCCTGCAGTGATGTTCCCTGGCACTTACCTTTAACTGTAAAAAGGCATTATTTGAGAAAAGGCCTCTCTTCTATATAGTTATTTTTTCCCATTATAATAGTTCAACCTTCTTCTGCTAGTCTAATTCCTCCTACTCTCCAGGATTCACATTCTTCAGGCATATAACAACTGCTACCAGTTATTTTCCCCACTGTGTTCACTGCAGAGCCAAGTTATACATCTCATGTTTTAGAAATTTTCTTTTAAAAATACGTTACTTAGTAAGTTTTTATTTTTCTTCCAACAACTTTATTAGTGTCTAAAAGACAGGCCAATGTACAGAACAAAGATGCACTTACACCAGAGATGTGCTCTTCTCTCCTTTCTTCGTGCAATGACGGCTTGTCTGTATCCAGCCAAAATTTTGCTCACCCGGGCACTCCACCTTTTCCTGCTGCATACCCCTGCCTAGATTGCTATTTCTCCTCACCGCCCTGGGGGACTGTATGTGCAAGATGCGCTCGTAGTTCTTGAGACACAAAGGCACAACCGGCTACCTCTTACGTTACTTCACTGTGTTAGTGTGGTGATAAGATGCTTGCTGGCCTGGTAATCTCACAGCTAAGCCCAGGGGTTTGCAATTCAAGAAGGAAACTTTCACCATTACCCAGAAAACAGAAGCATAGAAGGAATTAATTTGGAAAGAGCTTCATGTAAAATTTTTATATGCCATCCTGCTGCCAAGATATCTTGCCAATTGGGTGGTAGTAGCATGGTTTTTAACTTCTCTCTCTGTATACAAATAGGATGACTTAACCTCTCCCTCTTTATCCCTGAACAAAAGAAAAAGCTAACAATTTGAACAGATGTTTTGCAAATTGGTAGCTGGCTCGTGGTGCAGTAGGGAAGCAGCATGGTCTTTGAACAAAGCCCTTGGTGCTTCCTTTCTGTTTGCTACCTCCTATTGTGACTAAATGGGTCCCTCTTCCAAAGGACAGAGATCACAGTGAGAATCCAAAACAAGAGAAGTTCACAACAGGAAAAGGTGGTAGATTGTGCCTGATTGAGCCCTCAGGAGGATGGGAGAAACAGCGTCACAAGCCAAGATCTTGGGGATGGCAGTGGGAGAAGATGACTTGGATACTAAAGGTGGGAAGGTGGCAACGGAGAGGAGGAAGGGATGGAGATATGGGGACCTGGAAATGCCCTGGCCACGCTGTGTTGCCTGGACAGAGGGGCAATATGGAAAGCTCTTGGATCTGCACCACCGCGTGAGAATCAGAGTCTTTGCCAAGTTAGTTACAGTGGCTTGAATGGCTCCTTCTTCGTGCCAGGGCTCTCCTAGGCCTCCTTAATCCAAAGAAATTGCAGCAATTTAGCTACATCATTTTCTGCGTACACATAGTTAAACTGGTGTAGTCCTTTAGCATGAACACTCAAATTGGTTTAAGAGTGGCTGATATAGATCAAATGTATTGGAACTAGCTAATTTGAGAGTGTCCGTGCAAGGGGGTTACGCCAATTTAACATCATCAATTTAGATGCCAGTAGCTGCATTAGAGCAGAGTTTGAATGAAGCTAACAGGGAGAGCAACTAGGAAATGTCTTGAAGAGGCATTTTTCACTGAAACACTGTGTAAAGTTTCTAAAATTAATAAAATCTTCAAGTTTTTATTTATAGCAGAAAATTGTGGTTATCATCTCACAGGGACTTGATCTTTCTGGGTAAAAAAAGGATCTTAATTTTTTTTTTTTTTTAAGGAAAGAATAGGAGAAGTGCATAATTTATGTATTTTATGCTTGTATCTCCTAAAATCTTCCAGAAACATTCTCCCAAAAATGCAAATCTTAAGACTCTGAGAGATGGCTTTGGGTCTGGATGACAGTTAGGTGTCCCAGCATGTGGGATTATAGTCTAAAATGAAAAATTAAGTATAATATTTCTGCACACGAGTGGTTGACATCCCTCAAGGTTGCTATCATGCCTAACTGAAGTTGTTTTTTAGTGCAATATGTTTCTTTCTTCCCACACTTGAGAAGTCTCTTCCCATCCTCCCCCTGCTCCATGGCATTACTGCGCTTCCCTAACTACAATTAAAATGTTGACACCTGGCTTGGCTCTGCAGATTAGGATTTGATTTTCTGTAATTATATGTTATCGCTCACATTCAGTAGCAATTTTACCTTCTGTACAGTATGATAACACTTATTAATTCAATAAAAGAAATCAATTCACAGGCAATTTCAAAATGTAACACCTTGGTAACTGAGTACTAACCAATCAGATTATGCATCTGACATTGTGCCTTGTCACTTAATCAGTAATGGGTGATTGCAAAAGCAGATATATGTCAGATGTTAATTAAGAATAACACAGTTTGGGACCATAATGTTAGCAGTGCCTGTTTTGTTATGATGCTGTGCTGAATACAGCTAATATTTGACTTGCACTTAAGTATTATTTACAGTAAATGGAACGATAAGGATATTTATTCTGTCTCCGTGTTCCGACAGATGTATTAAATTTTCTTTTTAATCGGTGGAACATACTGAGTGTTAATGGACCGCCGCACAGTACGTGTCTGTGTAGTGGGATGTGGAGGTGGTTTTGTTTATAGTGAACACGCTCCATCTTATCTTCTAGAAAGTTACATAGTCTTGCTTTCCCATGGCTTTTTTTATCTTCTTGAAGTGTTTTACTTGGCATCTGCCAATCAACTCTTTCCATCAGGTTATTGTTATAGCGTTGAAAATAAATGTGAAAGCCCTGGGTATGTACCACCTCCGAATCTGCTGAAACCCTCCCCACCTCCCCCTCCTCGTCCCTTGCAACAGATACCGGGTGCAAGGCGCTCTCCTTCACCGCTGGCCCTGCCTGGAGACTACTCAGCCATGGGCAAGTGACTGGCTTCCTCTTTCACTCCACTTACACCTGCCATTTTCTCCCCTTCAGGATGTCTTCAAGCACATGGTTGGTCACAAGGCTTAGCCCGGGGCTTGTTCCCCTCCTGGCTCTGGGCCCTCCTGGGGTCCGTTCGAGCGGGACTGACCACGTCTGTCTGTCCTGATCTCAGCTGCAGGTCAGGGTTGCTTGACGGGCGCTCGGTGCCACCGACTGCCAGCGCTTGCACTGGCGATGACGGGCATGCAGGACCTGGCCCTTAATTTTATATCTTTACTTTAAAGACCCATTTGTTCTGTGTGATTAGGACCTATTAGTCCAGTTAAATTAAGATGAGAACAGGTGAAATATGCCTGAAACCGACATTTCAGCTTAGCCAAATGTTATGCTGACACAACCTTCCTTTCTGATTTGTAATTAAGTTAGAGTCAAGGCCACCAGCTATTAAACTCTACACAGCAAATGTATAAGATGCAAGGAATCTCCAATAAAGTTGTAAACTTCAATTAGATGGCACCAGCCCAGGGTCCTGAGCTTTCGTGGGACATTTACCTAATTTTATTGTAACAGCAGCATCCTAAATGAGCAGCTCTGGGGCATAGTCTATTCATTTAACAGTCTGCATATTCATTAAATCTCACAAATTGGCATCAGAGTTTTGTTTTTAGCAACTTATTCATTGAAAGAGGGAGGCACATTCAGCATTAGATCACTTACATTTTCTGTTTGGTAAACCATTTTCATTCAGAGCTTGCCTAAAATGTGGCAGTTCCTACACGTTGGGGTAAATCTTCCCATTGAAGTGATTCACTAATGGCTGATAAAGCAACACGGAGCTTGTAAAACCATTTGCTGTGAAATTTCAGCAAGGAAAGAGCTGCCTCTTTTGCCCCAAGATATCACCGATTTCAGGGAGGTGGAAGAATTGCAGGTGGAGATGGCAGCAGTGGAGGTTTCCTACTTTTTTAAACAAGAGTCTCTTCTCCCCTCTTTCCATTTTACCAACAAAGAAATACAATGCCAGTTTGTCTAACTTTTTTAAAAAAATCATACTTAGATATTGCTACCTTCTGCTGTGGTTTCCCAGAAGAAAAAGGTGCTTCAAAATAATTTTGTTCTGTGTAATTCTCTGTATCGTGGTTTCATACTCAGTATTCCAGGGCGGGTACTTGTTTTGGCCTCTCCTTTCATTATTGTCCCTCTGTATAATTGCACCAGTCAGAACTTCAGTGATTTAAGCAGAGCTCTGACAACTCATATCCTGATGTGTGAATCTTGGCATACTACTTGAGCGTGGCTTTCTTGAACTTCTAAGGAAGCAGAGTGTTTATTTTCAAATGTGCCTGCCAATAATGAAGCAATCCCATATTTTGCAATAACTAGTGATTGTATCTGGAGAGAGCCCAAACCTTGGAAACTGTGGGGTTTGAAACTGTCTTGTTACACTAAAGTTTAGGAAATACCTTGTCCCTTCAAGAGGTCTTACTGTGCTGTATGAGGTATTTTTATAATGAAACATAATTATGACCTTAATTCTAGTCTGAAAAAGGATGCCTATTTTATCATGAGAATTTTCATGTCTAACTGGGATCTTAGTGCAAGTTTTCTCAGCATCCTTAAGAGAGTGGAAAAAAAGGTTTCTCTTGAGTAACTGTTTTATTCGTTTGCATTCTGCTGCTTATCCTGTCTGCGCAGGGAAATCTCAGACAACTAGTGCAGAGCTCCCAAACTGTCTTTCCGCAGAAGGAAAGTGATGCTTACAAAATTCTGTGGATGGATCCATCTATCAAAACATCCACAGACTCCATAGCCATAATGGTGAAATGATAATAAATATTGGGTGTCAAGCTAAGAATGTAAAATTATCCCCCAGTAAATGTTTTTAATAAGTTATCCTATCTTAAAAGCTTTGGGTTTGCTGTCTGAATTTTCTTAAGGGGAAGAAAAAGATCACGAAATACTGAGTTGGTTCAAGCTGGATCTTTGTCACAGAATCAGATCACTGTTTCTTTCTTCATTAGCTGCTTATTTTCACAAGTTAGAGAAGAGCTACCCGTTTTCTAGTCATGGCAACTTGTGACACTGGCTGTTTTTAACAGGGTCTGCTACTTGTGATGTGCTTTGTGATCTGTACTGTCTTCAAAGGCAGCTGATGAAAAGAAGGGACCTGTTACAATAATGGAAAACAAACACGTTCTTAACCTGTTCCTTAGTGTTGAATAACTGCTGCTACTGAGGAGGGAAATGATCTATAACTTGAGGGAATCAGGACTGAGCACCCAGTAAACGTGTGAAATAAAACATCCTTTTGGTTTTGTGGCAGGGTAAATGACTGACCCAACACCAGAAATGATGATAGGGCTTCGTGTCCCATAGTTCCTCCTCTGAAACAGGACCCGGGTGCGAAGCATGACCCTGGTGTTTTGTGGCAGGGTGTAACTGATAGATAAGTTGATACTGGAAATAATACGGAATTACTGAAATTAGGTCAAGCTGCTGGTTTGTCTGTGATACGGGAGACTTCTATTCATCCTTTAAAAAGGGATTTATAATGGCATTCTCTGCATGTTTGTGCATATTGAAGGAGAAGCAAATCACGGGCTGCAGGGTTTGATCAAGCTGGGACAGAACAGTGATTTTTAAAAGGCAGTGCCGGCAGAAGCGGTGAAAATTTTTTGAATGCACAAGTAACCTCATGTCACACAGGGATTATTCCTTTAATGTGTTTATGCCTTTATCAAGGGTGGAATGGCTTTGTTGCCTAGCTATGTAGCATTAACTTGCTACTATCTGAGAAATAATACCCATTAGTAAATTCTGACTTGTCTATTTATTTCTCATGTTCCTTATCTGGTGTAAGTTGATATAAATCCTTCTCCTGCCAAATCAGAACGTGGATGAGTTTCCTCTGGCAAAAACTGATACTGCAGCTTGTCCTTTAGCTCTCAGGCCTCCCAGGTTTAACATCAGTGGTTTGACCTCTTCCTGTTCAAAGGATAACGTGAGCATTGCTGTCTGTAGAGGTGCACGATGACAGAGTAATCATACTTCGTACTGAAGATTACCGTGCTTTTGGCAGTCACAGATAAACTCAGCCTCACAAACTGAGCATAATGACATTATGTATGACTGCTTTCTATTTAAGAGGAAAAAAAGGAGGGGGGAGGGGGGGCGGGGACGGCCAATAGCAGAGATGAATGTGCCTAAGGTCAGAGCTCGGAGTAGAACTTGACTCCGTGCCGTGTATGCTAACCCCAGTGCTGTCCTGTCTGCTGGACGACCGTCTTGTGTTTTGCTGGATAAGCAGATGTCTTGGAGAATTAGGGATAGCTGTCACGGGCCTGATGGCAAGAGTCCAGTCTGCTCTTTGACATGGAGGCTTTGCCTCTGTTACATCTCCATATGTGTATATTCCTGCCCAGGGATTTCATGGAAATCGTTGCTAGACTTTGCGATAGGTGAACCTCCTCAAGGTCACCTTCTTCCACGCGTAGGTAGTGTTATATTGCCAGCCTTGCAGCTGGTCACTTACCAAGTCTTTATAAAGCTACACGGTGGAAAACATGAGGATCGCAGAGCTGAGAGTCTTCACCCAGCAGGACCTGTACATGCCAGTGAAACTGGAACTCAACATAAAGACATTTAGAAAATGCTTTAAATACATATATTCCTTTCTTTTATTTAAATTTGACTGCCGTATATCACAAGTTTATCTTGGTAGTTTCATAGCCACTAAGAATGTTCACTAAGTTTGGGGAGCTGTCTGTCCTGCATCAGTTGTACTGACTTAAGTAACGCACATGGTCAGTTAGAAGGCAAGTAAATTTTTGACCTATAATGAGCTCTGCGCTTTAACAAATAACATTTCAAGACTTCGGCATTTTCAAATAGGTTTGGAAGGATACAATATAGATCTTAAAATGCATGGTTGATTTAGTTTAAGCTGTGATACTAAAGATGGATAAAACCAGAAATAAGCTCTCACTTTCAAGGTCATTATTTCTCAGTTCTAGGTCATTTGATATATTTGCCAGCGTACTGCAGGCTCTGAGAGCTGAGTAGATGCTTATCCATGGTAACAGTTTTACTTTACCCCACCCAGTATTGCTGCCGATTGGTAGAGTGAAACCTGGCTTTCAACCGCGACGTAGGGGCACAGAGACACTTAATGGCAAAACTGGAATCTCTCCTTTCTGTTCAAGCATGGGATTTGTTAAAGAATAACTGTAAATTTTTACCACACTAGTTCAAACGGGCTCTTTATCACCTGGTTTCTCTGTGGGAAATCAGAAATCCATCATAGCACCAAAGCACTTCATTTTAAGGCACTCTGTAGGTCTCTTGAGCAGATGGGAGAAACTTGGATTGAATTAAAACCATATTGTGAAAGGTGGTCATTGTCCTACTCTGCATGTGTTTCCTGAATTTCCTTAGGAGGATGTTTAAGAGAAGAGAGAAGGACTTGATATTCTAAGTTGTCATCCTGGGAACATAATCACTGGGGTGCTTCTTTCTTTAAGGAAGCTGTACTCCAGAGTTCATCAAATAATTAAAATTAGTCCCCGAAATGCTGACCGTCACATAACTATTCCTGTCTCAGCTATGCAAGGAATCTGTCTCCTGCTTTTCTGCCAGCACCCCTTCTTCCATTTCACTTACCCTTCCTAGCTGTCGTGCTCTGCAGCAGTGTGGCATTGCTGAGATCTCACTATGTTGCTGAGAAGACAAAGGGATTCTGGAAAACGCGGGGGGAAATGCCCGGGGATGCAAAATGGTATGGTGCTTGGTAGGTTACAGCAGTAAGTAGATTACATGACGGGACATCTGCTGTGAAGCACCTACTGCAGAATCTACCCCCTACTTGGGTCCCACTTAAGTCTTTACAGCGAAGCTTTCCGAGGTCTTAACTGGCACGTTAACTTGTGCTGGTCCTCTGCATGCAGCTGTAGTTAAACCCCAAAGTGTGTTCCAGGTTGTTCTTCTCATCAGAAATGTGGGGACAAAGCAGTGTTGTGGGAAGGTCGGAGAAGGCTCTGCGTTCCCAAGCGTGAGAGCAGCCCTGCGGTTTCCAGGCTGTGTGGGGAAGGAGGAAGGGTGGTGGCTGGGGGGAGGTTTGGGAGAGCAGCAGCCAAGTTAAATCACTTCAGCTCTGCTGAGGGCTGTAGCTAAAACTTTCAAAGATTTGAAGTTCATATGACCAATCTGAGAGACTCTCCTGCCAAATTATGTGATGAAAACCAGAGCAGATGATGTCAAGGCTCTCATACAGATGTCCCCTGCACAACCACCACCGCTCTTGGATTGATTGTAAGGAATTAAAGAGCCTTTGCAGTGGCTAAGCAGGGGTGTGCGTCTTTCGTAGTACCACGAGCTGCTTACGTGGTTTATGTTTCCATGGTGTATCAGGAACAAAGCAGCCCAGGTACAAAGCCTGTTTGAAAATTGATCCTCAGTGAAATGGGAATTTACAAATGTGGCGTGTTCTTCTCAAAAATAAAATTGAGCTTTACCCATATTACTATTAAAGTATAAAGCTTTAATTATGCCCTAAATCCACTCCTTTAGCTGGGGGGCTCACATGATTAGCAACAAGAAAAAAAAAAGGCATCTGGAGAGGCTGTGTGGTGCCGTGTTTTCCCATATGTGAAATTTTATACAGTACAAATTATTAAACACGAAACCTCTGGAGAAAGATTGTAATGAAAAATTTAGCACTCCCCCATCAGGCTGCGACTAATTTGCCTTCTGACTAGATTTGAAAGAACAGAGGGCTGTGCTGGGGGTAGTCCTTGATGAGTAGCTGGCAAGAGGAAACAAGTATTATCATCATATAGTGCGACAGGAGCAGCAGTGTAACACTTGTGACACTCTCCTCACTGAGAGACAGTTAAGGTAAAAATAAAGAAAAAACAAATCCCCATTTTCAATCCAAGTCTGTGGGAGCGTATCCCAGTCTTTCTATTTTGATTTTGGCCTCAAGCTCCCCATCTTCATCTTGCAACACTTCTGTGTAATAAAGATGTACGCTGGAGAGGAGACCTGGAACGGGTGCTGCCTGGCTGCTACGTTGGGCGGTCCTGTCTCATTCATGCACGTGGGCACACGCACATCTTCTTTCACACGTGGGCTTGCACCTTCCCCGCTACCCTTCTGCTGCTCACGCCTATTCCCCCGCTTGGGGGATGCTGCCTGCAGCAGAGCACACGCAGACCCGGAGACGTTGAACCGTGCATGCTCTGGGGCTTCAGGTGCGAGAGCAGGAGCAGCTGCCCAGGGACCCGTATTGCGGCGAAGGCTGGCCCGGCTGGGCTGCGGGATCCCCCTTCTCAGCCCCTGCGCTCTGAGCGCAGAAACACGGGAGATGGGGCAGTTTCTGGCACGCGAGAGCTGCTTTTTAAGTATCTGCATGGATGGGGTGCTCTTCTGAAGTACACCAACGCACCATGCCCGAGAGGTGTGTCAAATCCATGCCACCGCTTGTCCTCACCACAGATCCCAGTGGTCCACCTGGTAGTGCCAGTGACTGTTCCCCAGGAGATCGTGGTGGGGTTTGTAGAAATAGGCAGCAAATGGTGAAATGTGCCTCTACCTATTTGAGATTTTGGTTTGTAGAACAACAGTAGTTAGCGTTCTCTTTAAAATTGTTTATGAAGAGTTTCCATGTTTATTTTGCAGAATTTTGCAGGCATGTATTGGGTTGCAAGGTCAAGCAAAAGGATGCTAAAGCTAGCCTGATGTGACCAGAGGCACCCACTTTGTGGTGCTCTGTGATTATCCGTTGTTAGGTTATGCTAGGTGATTATTACCATTAAATTCTTCCTTGCCGGAGCAGTCTGTGTCATCGTGATTGTCACTGTGGGAGAACTGATGGTGTCGCAGCAATAGGTTGGGTACTTTGAGGGCACCCACCTTTTTCTGGTTTCTTTTCTCCATGTTTCTTGCTAACAAAAGAAAGGCTTCGTGGGGCCTCATGTGCAGTTCATAATGGCTTGTCATAGCTGGAACACGCTTTTAACAACAGAGAAGTAACCTTGTCATGTGCACCGTGTGCACGTGAATCCCCAGTTTCCTGGAGGAAGAACTTCCCTCACCATCCATAAGTTCATATTTGCCCCTAAAAGCCAGGGATTGTTTTTCCTTCGATGCTTCAGAGGAAAGGGCTGTAGGCACAAAAACCTCTCTCCCCACCGAGTCAATCTAAAATCCAGATTTTACAGTTTAAGTCCAAGAAAATCCAGCACCGGCAGATTGCTCTTGGCCCCTGCCTGGCAGGGTGTTGATTAATAATTTGAACCTGCAAATCCTCTTTCAACTTCTGTGAAATCTAAATTGTCCATCTGAGGCTTGCCTCTTTCAAAACAATTCTACTGTGATTTTCACTGCTAGCATAATTCTTTGTAAAATAGATAACCCTGTCAGTGGCAAAGCTGCGCCGCACACCTGGAAGGCAGCACAGCTGCCTGAGAGCTGGCGTACAAACGTGGAGAGCAGGCAATAACTGGAGAAGATCAGAATTTAAACTGACTTCAGTTCAGGTATACCCAGCTATATTCAGCTTCCTTTGCACTATATCATATATATTTGTCTGTTTCAGGAGATTTTTTGAATTTTTTTTTTTTTTAAGGCTGAAATTTTGAGGTTAGAGCATGAGAGATTAGAATCTCGACGCCTTTAGGAGTCAGGGTACCTGAGGCATTTCAGAAAATCTCAGCTGTAGGACTCACCAGAAGATAATGGTGCAGCCACTTATTCACTGAATAGAAGCAGGTCACTGTTTGATGCTGCTCCTGCCGCTGCGTTCTCCCTGTGGGCAGAAGGAGCTGATTTTGGGGTTTCCAAGAGATGAGTTATGGGCATTTCCACAGGGAGGCTGTGAGGTGGGAGCATGCTGGTCCTGCTCGGTGGATGGTTTTTAGGAAGGACAATACCAAGCATTGACAAACATGGCATAGTTTGTGAACTTACCTTGTTATGAGATGCTTTCATGTTTTATGCTTAGCTATTCTATTTCCATTTTGGCTTTTTTTTATGGTTTCAGGAAAAGGATATCATTTTACTCTTGCATCAGTGCAAATCCATAGTAATTCTATTAATGAAAGAAGAAAAAAAAAGGTTTTAGAAACCGTGAGAAAGAGAATCACCTCTGGTGTTTTTGAAAAGGACTTTGTTTGCCCAGTAATTCAATATTGCTCTATCGTCTCAATAATGAGAGTTCAGCTCGTAATGGCAGCACATTACAAGAAAGGCTGTACAATTTAAACATGTTGTAAATCCAACTAATAAGTATAAATTGATTTTTAAAGGGAAAAAATGTGCACAAAACTAGTCTTTTACCATATGTTTCAACTCTACCAGAAACCTTATTTGAATGGTATTTCAATGTGCTTTACCTATTGTGTTGCAAACTTTTTCAGATTCTGTCAAGTTGTACTAAAGCTTTTAAAATACAGATGGTGGTAAAATCCCCAGTGGAAAACAGACTTCTATTTCAAACTTCAGTTCTGTTTTTTTCTGTTCTAGTTCATAGCAGATTTTGACAGATCAGAAGAAATATTCACAGCTTGATGCAGCTGGATTCTTCTTTGGCATGAGCAGAAACATCTGGCCCCAAAACAGTGCATTTTACCAAAGGGCTGAAATACATGCACATGCATCTGTTGTGCTAATATATTTTCCTGTGAACTCAAATATTAATTGCTTTGTTTTGCTGAGACAACCGTGTTGGTTCAGTGAATAAGATTGTTTCCTTTCGCCCTCTGTTATGGTTTCCTTTAGCGGTAATATTGTTTTAAGTAGGAAACTGTCAGGTGCGTTGTGAATAGCAGCAAGGTGAAGTGTTTTGAGCAAGGATATTTATAGTGCAATGCTATCTAGACATGTACTGTTATATGGAATTTGCATATCAACTGAGACAACTATTAGCACAAAAGCTCCACGTGAGACCAGTTTTCATCTCTAGGAGACATGTTTAATTTTTGCATCATAATTTTAGAGACTTTTGCCATTCCCACTTGCTACTTCTGCTGTCCTCTTGCTGCTCATCCACAGGCAGCAACAAGGGAACATTAAATATCTGAATAATTACTTGGTTATCTAGCTCTGCCCATACTTCTACCTTGGTGAATTTTGGTATTCTGGGCTTTGTTCCTTCTCCCACACTCGCTCCTGCAGAAAGAGTCACAGTTCAGAGAAGTCCTTTTGCTGACTTCTGGTCTCTGGATTGAGCTTTCCATTTTGCTCCCCCTGGTTGCAGCAGTTCTGGGCCCCACTGCTGCTTGTAGAGATCCCGTGGTGTGACAGACCTTGGGCATTGTCCAAATCTGTATCCAGGCTTCATCAAAGCCTCCTGCCTTGGGGCAGCGCTCAGGCACAGGTCTTTCTGCCCAGAGTAAAACCTCGCTGTCCTATGTATCAAGAGCAGCCCTGAGTCCCGTTGTATCTTCCCAAGAGCAAAGGTGTGCTCCCTTACTCCTCTGCCACAAAGCCTTCCTATCTGATGGCTTCATTTTTTCACAAGGTCTCTCCGCGCCTCTTTTTACTGAAGTATTTCCTGTGGAGGTGCGGGGTTTCCGTGCGGGGTGTCCATGCAGTGTCCAAAAAACCAGCAATTCCTTTTTTTGCTTCCTCAGCAAGCTCTACTCTGTTAACATTATGCTTTCTTTCTAAGAAAGAGTTACTTACACATCATCCAGGGAGAATGATCTTGTGGTTAAGATGCAAGATGGTTGCTATTAAAAGCTGCAGTGCTTTTAGCCATCCAGTTTGCTGTATAGTTGTAGTCCTTATTCCAAGTCCGTTGCTGACATTCCCAAAGTCATCTGATCTTTTCATTCCTTCTGAGAAACTAGGGCAATAATACTACCCACTGCGCATCCTTGGTGTTTAAACTTGATGGGTGTTTGCAGAATATTTGGAGATGCTCTCAGGAAATATTAGTAAGGTCATTAATAAATGCATCTTGCTATTACTGCGTTATCCTCGAAGGTGCTGTTTGTGTAACTCTAGGCTTTTCCCGGTGAACAAGTAGAGAAAACAGATGCTTATTACCATTTTAAAATAGCTTTCTGCTCCAAATGTGACAAGGAAGATAAGCGCTTCCTGCAGCTAAGACCATTCTTAAGGGAAGGTCTGCAATAGTCTATCTTAACTGGGCTGTTACTTTAATTTTGCTTTAAAAGCTGCTTGTTCCAGTTCAAGTTAGACTGATTCATAACTTATTTAACCTGAACAAAGCTAAGGTTTGGCTTAAAGCTCGATAAGCATGCTACGCACCATTTACAGCAGTTTAAATCAGCTTCAAATCAGGCTTTTAGTTAAACTAGGGGACTTGTTTATTTTGGTGCTTGACAAGCCTTTGTGCCCTCTGTGAAGCCATGCAGGCGCAATGGCTTGTGTTTCTCCGGGTCTGCCATCAGAGAGTTTCTCCTCCTCGGACCCCGCTCAGCTCCAAGCACAGCCTGACTCCTTTCTGAAAGGCACCAGCACAGCTTTGCTGGCTGGACTCAGTGAGGAGAGGATATCTCACCTCACCAGGAGCGATTCAGACCAGCTTGCTAACCTTCAGTACGTGGTGTGAGTATCTGCCTCACGGTTACTTCTGCACTTCGTCCTTTTGGCTGTATCAGGATGCAGTGTANTCTTGGCCATCTAGGCACACTGCTGGCTCATGTTCAGCCGGCTGTTGACCAACACTCCCAGGTCCTTTTCTATCGGACAGCTTTCCAGCCACTCTTCCCCAAGCCTGTAGCACCGCATGGCATTGTTGTGACCCAGGTGCAGGACCTGGCACTTGGCCTTGTTGAACCTCATGCCATTGGCCTCAGCCCATCGATCCAGCCTGTCCAGATCCCTCTGTAGGGCCATCCTACCCTCCAGCAGGTTAACAGTCCCGCCTAACTTGGTGTTGTCTGCAAACTTACTGAGGGTGCACTCGATCCCCTTGTCCAGGTTGTTGATAAAGATACTGAACAGAACCAGCCCCAATACCGAGTCCTGGGGAACACCACTTGTGACCAGCCGCCAACTGGATTGAACTCTGTTCTGGAGGAACATGGCCTTCCAGCTGCAGGGAGAGGATTACTCCTCAGCAGGGCATGCTAGTGGGAGGGGTTCTTCTTTTTTGTCTATAATCATCACAAGAAGAATAATCTGAGTCAAACAGTTTGGGGTTGGATTTTGGAGGCGTGCAAGTTGGGAAAAGCACTCAGAACAAGGACACTAGAGTTAGATTTTCTGTCATGACAGAAAACACAGTATGAAACCCAGATCCTGTTTTTTGCTCTAAGCCACACTGTTTCAGCCAGTCCTTTTGTGTCTGAGAAATTTTAAACTACGGTTGTAGGGAAAATATAGTTAGTGCCAAGCCACTCTTGTGCTGCACATCGTGAGAGTACAGTATAGGCCAACAAGAAGCATTTTCCTCCCCCATAAATTGATGCAGTCTGTGTTCTGTAGGAAGATGGCAGGGCAGGCTCCCAGCCCATCTGTACTGAGCTTTCTGTGCTTTCTTTGCTTCCTTGCATCTTTGGGTAATTCACTGTGTCCCTTGATGATAGCAAGTGTCAACCAGCTATTTCACAGAGCTCTGGGCTTAGCCTAACAGCACTGCTGCTTTCTGAAGAGCTGCTTCCCGTTCCTCAGCTGCGAATGTTAATCTCAAAGTTCAGTGATCATTAGCTAAAATAATTGTCACCCCTTTTTAGTTATGCAGGGCTGAAAATTACCAAAGGGCTTCACCTTAGCTGCTTCGGCTGTAATTATTCTTAGATTTTTGTTTTCTTCAGGATGTCAAACAGCAAACAGGAGGTCCCCTGGGCATTTAGAGGAAATTGCTTCTGTGTTTCATTGCGGAGCTGGCTGTGCTTGCTCTGGGAGTTTAACGCTTTTCTCAAATGAAAAACTTGCAGTGGTGGTGTAGGATCTCATGGCCTTACTGAAAGTTTCCTCGACAACACTAATGTCTTGGCCGATCACAACGGGTGATCACAACCAGACAGCAGCGGTGTTTCACATGGCCTCCGCTTCAAGTGCAGAGCCAGGGACCTGCTTTCCAGACCTGCAGAGGTGTAAGGTTTGCTCTGATTTTTGCCAGAGTGGCTTGGTTCATCTGCTAGTGTGGGGAGCCTGAAGAAAACAGTTCTGGTTCTTGTTGGGACTTACTGAAGCAGCTGTGGTTAGCTTTCCACTGCCTGTGGGTGACGAGGGACAGTTGGCTGGGGGACGAAGACGTCTGCCAGGGAAAGGGCAGGTCCCAGGAGGTCTAGACGGAGTGCAAGTAGGGGCTTAGTAGAGTTTGAATTAGCAATAGAAGCAAATCTTAGGTCTGACTAGAACAAGGTAGAAGTTGGAATAAAAATACGCATGGGTGGTGTGCGTGGGGGTTATCTCGACTTTGCTAAAGTCACATCATACCACAGCTCGTGCCAACCATCCATCAGTTCCCTCTGCTTTGAAGTGGTGGTTCTCTTGCCTTTAATGCTAGCTTTTCCCCGGCTGCTGCTATGCTGGAGCCTTGCTCCTAGGTTTTACGGGGTCTTCAGAAATAACACGGGGAGGTAATGAAGATCAGTTCAGCAGTGTGATTGTGGGCTGGTTTGTGGAATGGCTGAAAACATGATATTAGGCCTGATCCCATGTATGTGAAAGACTGTCTGCTATCTCCTGTGATTTAAACTATGCCACTGTAGCTTAACCTTACACCAGTGCTGGGCAAAAAAACTGGTTGGGTCTCTGGTTGGTGTCTGTTTCTGCTACATGCGAGTTCCCAGTTCAGCTGAACTGAGGCCAGGGTGTGACTGTACTGCGAGGGTACGGGACGAGCTCGCGGCTGTGGCTCTGTCTGCTCAGCGCTGTGATCTTTCACAGCAGTTTCTGTAAAATTCATCATTCCCTAGGCAGCCTTTGTATTTATTTATTTACTTTGTTTCTTTTCTTTTTTCACTTTAGTTTATTAATTGCATGTGTGGCTTTATCTGGAAAAAATTGCATGCAATTTATGCATGCCTACAGTAGCATATGTTTTATATATTGGGTTTATAGGGATGGTACTGATTCCTGAATTAATTTGAACAGCAAATTGTTGTTGTATCTGCACACAGTATGTCTTTTCTTTTTATAACATGTATCATATGACACACATCTGGTGGTGCTTTAATTGTGCTATTGTGGTGCCTCGGAGTCCTCGTAATGAATTTGAAACCCTACTGTACTAAGCATGGGTTTTTTCACATGGGACACTTGGAGGGTTTGAGTGAATTGTTGAGCGAGAATGTGGATGCTTTTGTCCCTGCCTTCAACTATGGACAAGAGCCCACAGGGTTTGCAGGCTGCCGTTACAAAATCCTCCTTCACCATCGATCAGCATCAGGATGGTAACTTTTGTTCCCAGCTCTAAGTAAGGAGAGAGATGCAGTGCATCACATCTGGATAGTGGCTGGCAGTTTTTGCTTTTTCTAATGGCAGTTTGAGTGATCTCTGTGGTCCACATAAGAACTTGGCGCACTTCAGGGTGACTATCCAAGGTTATACAGCTGCCATGGGCTGTCAGTTCAGAAGAGCTTTGCCCTGCTGTCTCACTGGGAATGCTGTAGACCAAGCCAGCCTTCCAAAATCATTCCTGGCCGTGCTGTATCCAAGAGAAAGTGGCCTCTCTTCCCTTGCTCAGGGATTGGATTAGTTCCCTTTGGTTGCAGCATGTTATTTCTAATGAGGTGTGTTTTTCAAGGAGTCCAAGCTGCTGCCTAAAACTGCCTTCCCCTCCTCTTCCTTATTTATTTCTAAACAGGTGGTGTTGGCATCTATGCATTTTATCTGCAGTGGCTTTGATATTTTTCTCAGAAATCGATGGAACTATTGAATAACTGCAAGCCTTGTTTAAGTCCTTTTACCTTCTGTAGCAAACATTGATGATTATTTATTGACACTACTTTTTGAGAACTTAGCCAATATGTTCCCCGCTTAAAATACACTTTATTGATACTTACATAGTGCTAATTTTTATCAGAATGTCTTGCAGTACGAGTGCATCAAGAATCTTAAACATATCACATTTATCCAGTTCCCTTTTCAACCAAACTTATCAAAGAAATGGAACCAGGCTTATTCAAGATTAATTTTCCAGAAAACCTTGTCGACTGAATAGCTTAATTCAGCCAATTGAATCCAGTATTGGGGTTTTTTCTTCTTCTGTTCAAGCCTGGTATCACGGCAATGTGCCTGTGGCTGCCCAGCCAGTCCTGGTTGCTCTTTTGAAATACTTCTCCAATACTTGTCTTTTTTCAATTTTCTCAGTGGCTATTCCAAGATGCATTGAAACATCTGTGTGCACGTCATCTCCCATTCTAGGGCTTGTGCAACAGGTCTGGACTTTGTTCTCAGCAAATGTGTCTAATATCTTCCTTTTGTTATCAGAAGACTTGAGGAATGGGTCTAGTTTCTTCCCAAGGACAAGGCAGAACTGCATTGACTGTTTTGCCTATCTGACATCATTAGTAATGTGTTTACCTTGCTTTTTGAGATCTTCTCTCACTAAAATCACTTTTGAAGGTTATCATCACCTTTTGTCTTTAATTCGAAAGCCTTGCTTTTGGTGGGTAGTAGTACTAGAAGAGAAATACTGTAGTATACAGAGAGAATTTTTCTTGGTTGAATTTCTTAATATGTTTTGAAACATCTCCTACAGCTTTGGACAATTTAGTATGTATATTAAATCTGCTTCTGCTTTGAACATCACAGCTGTTGATATTAGCCTTTAATAGATGGTATCTGTATGCATAGATGGCAGCAATGTTAAAGCTGTCAATTCTGATTGCCTCCTACATGGTGTTTAAAAGCATTGTGTAAACTCAGCCTAATTTGGTGTGTTGGCTCCAGCTGAACACAGCTCTCTCCTTGCTAAATGGATGCTTAGTCAATCATACCTCCGTCCTTCTCGGGGTTACTTCCCTCACAGTGATCCTTCCGATATGGTCAGCTGCACTGGTGTGGGTAACGCTTGATGCATCTGTTCTAAGAGTCTGGAGCTGATCTTTAGCGTATTCATTTCTTTCCCGTCACCAAAAAAATGTGCAAAATCAACTTCTCATTTGATGCATATTGGATGGCATTTTATAACCGAGAATCACAGATCCGAATCACCTTAATGTGAAACTTGAAGCTACAAATCTTATTTAGTAACTTGCTCAGAGGCTTTCAGCTCTCTCATGGAGTATTTATTGGATGCTATTCCTTTAGACCTGTCGCTAAATTAAAGTGTAGTTAGGGCATCGGATTCTGGCTGAGCATTGCAGCGGGTGCAGTACTTATTAGGTACTGCCTTTTGTTGATGGTGATTACTCTGTCCCTTGTCCAGCTATGGTTTCATTGTCGTCGCCCAGCTTTACAGGCTGCTTTTCTTCAGTCACCAAGTAGCGTGCGTCTTTATTTTTCTGCATGCAGGTGTCTTCATTTATTTAGAAACACAGACCAAGGTGCCCCAATAAGTTTATTTGATTTCTCAGGGTTTTCTGCACTGAGGGAGTGCAGGGACTCCTGACTTTTTTCGCTGGCAGTTGCTTATGGTCTGCCTTCGCAACAGGACCTGATAAATCGTGGCTTGTGGCGCGCACTGTTTTGTTGCGTGTTGTGCTGGGTTTGTGCGGTAGCCCATGACTCTCAAAATTGCATGTTAGCATCCCCTTGCCTGCCTCTCCAGACAGCCCCGAGGGCCCGTAGGTGCCTCTGCCTACCCTGCTGGGGAAGGCAGGTTTTCGCTGAATTGGTTAGGAATGCTATTTACCCTTCACCAGTCAGAGTCTGCCTCCTGCACACACGCGAGCTAGCTGTAACCCAAGCAGGTCTACTCTGACACAGTTTATCATTGACGTATGTCAAACCCAGATTTTCCCAGCTGTCTGCTACCATCTGCCAAGGACGGCTGGGGGCATGCGGAGTGCAGTTTGCTGTGCAGGCCTGATGGCAGCTGTAAAATCGAGCAGTTTTGCCTGCTTAAGCACCAGCTCTTTTCCAAAATAAGCATTAGCTCTCGCATCGTGGTGAGCCGCCCGATCCTGAGAGCGCAGGCCGTCGCAGGGAAGCGGTGCCGGCTCTGCTCCGCAGCCGAGGCCACCTGCCAGCCGAGAAGCTGTGAAAAATGTTCGTGGCGGTTCCAGCACATCAGTCGAGCTGCAGAAATGCCAACCCCGATGCTTCTTACAGCCTCTGCGCCAGGCACTAGTGAAAAATGCTTCTCCAGTCCCCGCCGGCACTGGCCTACTCTTTTGGCCACACTGCTCAAAAATCGTGAGGTCAAATGTAGTTTCTCTCTAGTTGGGCATGTAGAAAGGCAGAACAAGTCAGGCAGTGTTCAGCAGAGTCGCATGGGCACTGCGGGAAGCCTCGGGCTGCTGGGCACCTCTGTGGTCCTAGTCTGAGACTTGCTTTGCATCGCTGGCGGTACATACAGGGGTCCAGAGATGCGAGACCAGACCTGGAGAAGCGTCTCAGAGAGCTAAAGCGGAGCTCATTGTAGGATGTTACGCTGTCTAAGAGGAGCATCATACAGCAACTCCTCCAAAAACTGCAAAGGCAATGGACCACACCCAATGAACTTGGGTTTCGTTGCTTTTCAAGATGAAAGATGACCCTCGTGATTTAAGATTAAAAGTTAGGTTATTAATGAGTAGTTAAGGTTGCTCAAGTGGCTGAGAAACTTAACAATAGCTTGTAAGTATTTTGATATTTCACTGATACTACTTTTTATTACAGTAAGTTGTTGTACTTGCCTTCCTGTAGCAGCTGACTCTGACAGCTTCTAAGCACAGAAATCCTTTGCTAAAATTAATTCTACTTCTCTGCATCCCAGAGAGAGGTAGAAATTAGCTAACATGTTACAGACTGCAAAACTGCAATACAGGTTATTTAAGTAACTTTTCCAGAGGAAACAGGTAAGCCAGGATTAGAAACCAGAAGTCTGCATACCAGTCAAATGTATAAACTCTAAGCTTCTAGAAACCATACAACTTTCTGAATGAATGTGAATGTGGTTTTTTTTTTTTTTTTTTTTAAAAAGACTAATTTCCTTCTGTATTGTAGCTTAACACTGCTGCTGTTTTCATCACAGTAAGTAAAACTGGACATGTCATATTTAAAATGAGCTGTAGCTAACATAGCCGATCACAACATCCACAGCAGCACCACCCAATTAGAAAATCTACTCTAATCTAACCTGATGCTACTGTCATTTTTTAAAATGAGTCCTACTTCAATCATAAAATCCTCAGACCATAACATTGCTTTCTACACCATATGTCCTTATTTAGAGGAAAAAAAATGATTGCACCCTTAATTCAAAGGGAACGTTTCCCTCTGAGCCAGAACTCAATAAAATGTATCAAAAAAATTGTGGAAAAGGGCAAGCAAAGAAAATCAAATTGCAGCGTGTGAAACGATTTAAGGAGGGACCTGGGGAATACATAATCTCCAAACTGCCAAGTTAGAGCAAGTATAAAATATACAAACAAGCCTGATATTTTTCCCAGTTGATCTCATTATGAGGTATGCTTGGGATAGATAAATTTTGTTAGAATGCATTAAGGCTGGATTTTCAAGGAAACAAGTCAGAAGTAATGTGTTTAGCTGATTCCACCTTGTTTTGATACATGGGTCTTTTCAGGTTTAAAGAAGTACATTTTTAAAGCCAAATGGTTTGTTTTGTTTCAAGCATTAAAACCAGAGGCAACTGGGTGACTTTTCTTCCCCTCTTCTGGAAAACAGACGTTTATAATTTCAGTGTGCTCTTTAATCATTGGGGTAGAGCTCTGTGCAGTATGTTTCACTGCCACTTATTGTTGCCTGCTTAAAATACACTGAACTAGTCTTGAGTGCAATCCCTTAACAGACTGTTTCGTCCACAAATAGTACTTTTTCCGAGTCTCCAATACATTTTAATTAAATTGTCCATTTGTATTTATTAAGGCAGTTTACTGTCTCCTGCTGCAGAAAGCTGCTACTGCTGATAGTCTACCAAGAGAAACACAAACTTATCTGGGAGCTGATAATAAATACGAGCGTATGTTAGTAAAAAAGTCTTCCCAAAATATTGTTTAAGCATCATTTTCACATGTGTTGGGAAGGGGACAGGCCATACAATTAGTTTTGATAAGTTTTCGGAACAGTTGTTCTTAATTCTTGTAGCCGTGAGGAATCATAATCTTCATTAGTATGACGTTATCTGCAGAAAATTTTTCTTCCGTAGTTTGACCCTACAGAAACAGTCAAAAAAGGGTCCTTTGGCAGAGGAGATGCTGAAGTCATTACACACTGATGAGATGTAAAGTGGCATTCAGCAGCATTAGTTTAGATAGATGAGCGTGATAAGGTGGATTCACCCCTATCTCTGGTGATCTGAAAGCTTGGACCTAAACTCTGGGACTTGGACACCTCTCAGCTGTACCTTCTTATCTCCACGTAGCTTCTGCCAAAATAGATTTGCCATGAAGTCAGTAAAATCCTAAATCTGAAGGTTGTGTTCGGTCTGTCCTTTCTCTCAACACAAATGAAAGTTGATCTTCCAGAGCTCTAAAAAGGAATTAAACTTTTTTTTCTCAAGAAGTTAACTTGTTCCTGAAAGGACGGACCTAGGCTCAGTGCTGCAGGGAGCTCTTTGCCCGTTCTGACCTGGAAGAGCTTCTTTGTTTTCATGGGATCATTCCCTGCCCCCAAGCCTAGCACAAAGTCGGTGGGTGCCATTCCTGCTGGTGCCTGTCCACCAGCGGAGGTGAGAGGATTAGTGGATTAATAGACCCATGTGAGCCACCAGAACAGGCATCTCCGAGATGAATATTTTATTTATGTCTCTCCCAGAGAGCGCTGCTTTCTGTCTTGCCTTCAGAACGGCACGGAGGGAGGTTGTTGGGAATTTCTTTTCCCACCGTGTGTGTCTGCAAAGACCCGTTTTGTAGAAAGCAGACACAAACCCAAGCAACAGCGAGGGGTTTAAAATCAGACTGCTGTGACTTTAAGAGCAAGAAAAAAAACCTGTTAAGGAAGGAAAATAAAAATCCCACAGCCTGTTGTAGCAGCTGTAGCTTCAGATCGTGTGGAAAATGAAGGCAGATGATTCAATTTGGCCTGTGCCCCGAGTACATTTCCAAATGCTTCTGTGTGTGCGCAAGATAATGAACAAATATATTGAGATGGCACAAGATCAGTCCGAGTTTGCCGCTGCACAAGCCGTGGAGCTCCCAGTAGGAGCGCACTAGCTGTGCTGGGTTAATGGGGGTGAGGGTCGGGAAGCCCAGCACCTTTCAGAACAACTTAAGAAAAGAATTTGTCTCCTTTTGCCCCAGGCTCCCCGTGGCACTCAAACGGAGCTTGTGATAAATCGAAGTGTATTTATTAATAATGAGCAGGGGCAGCGTACCCGTGATTTGAAAATAGGTGTGCCAAATAAAAATGTGCTTTCCTCTGACATCGGAAAAGCTTAAGTAAATGGAGAGCAGGCTGATCTATTATGATTAAAAAGCGGGGGCTGAGAGCCAGCATAGTGGTAATGAAAAAGCCCTTTTAGGGAAGCAAGACCCGTTCTGCCCATTGCATATATTCCTCCACCCCTGCCTCTTTAGAAGAAATAGGGAGGGGGAAGTTGGATGGGGGAGACGAAAGGCAGCAGCAGTCCAGGATGGCAGAACTGGACTTTAATGAGAGCTGGAGTTATTACTGGAATGAGTTATGATATTTAATCATGCTACATGATGTCCAACCGCGCAAGGTTCATAATTCTTGGCTCCGAACGTGGCTTGGGACTGTCGGTGAGCACCTGCAGCGTGCAAATTCATCGTGGCCTTACAAACCTGCCGTACCTTGTCCCCTGCCGTTCCCTGCCAAGTCAGCCCGCTCTGAAGCGCTGGCCCGCTCCTACGGAGCTGGAAACGGTGTCCTCCACGTTCTCACACACAAATCTGTAGTTTCTGGTAAAAACTGAACCGTAGCTATTGCAGATAGCCAGGATCGCCTCCGCCAGCTTTTCTCTGCAGTGTGTAGTGGTGTCGGATGTGTTACTTATCTTGCGGGACGCTGCATTGGTCTGGTTTTTAAGCAGCCTTGGGTTTAATTAATGCTTTTGGAGAATTCTGGTAACTTCAGTGAGGAAATAGGCTCTACTTGAGTAGAATTTTGCCACCTATTTAATGTTTCAGTGGATACATACTGACAGGAATGTCTTGCTGACTTAGGATTTGGATGAGGACAGGATTTGGCCTTTGGAAAAGATAAATTACCAGACTAACTTCGGTTGTCCCCTTGTGCCTTTTTGTTTTGTTCCAGCTTAGCTGTCCTGAAGTGACACAGCAGCCAACCTACATTTCAGAAACGGTTCCCTCCCACCCCGCAAACCTCGGGAGCCGAGGCTGAGCAGCACCTTTCCACGACTCGCTCTTGCTGAGCTTTGGGCACTGGGGTTATTTTGAGACTTTTTGCTTCTGAGATGACTCCTACAATATTTTGAGCGGACCTAAAGGCAATGCGATCAAACATACTCGAATTTGGCCCACATATGCTTCTACCTGCTGTTTCCTGAGCTTCTGTTTCGGCTCTGTTAGGCTGAGTGGAAAATGCCGTCTGGCAGGGCTGGAGAGGAGCCGGCGCTGCCGTCACAGCAGAAGATAGCAGCGGGCTGGGTGGGTGCTTCAGATAGGCCAAGTCAACAAGCTGGAGAGGGGAGTCCTTCCTAAACGCTGCTTGCGAGCGATTTTAACGCTTTTCTGTAACAGCAGTTAGGCAGCTTTAGCCAAGTGGAAAGCAGCTTCTCTCGGACAGCCCTCCCCTTCCCGAGCCCATGTCCAGACGGGGTGGGTTCCTCTGCCTCAGGTGTTTAACAATGGTGGCCGGTGGTGCTCTAGTGTCTGCGTAAGGCTCTGGCAGCGAGTTGCACCAGAGGATGAAGTGTGTTCTGCATGTGAATTTGAGGAGTTGCTTGTTGGGGTCTGTGCGGTGCCAAGGCGGCCGTGAGGTCCCCAGGCTGGGGCTGGGAGCCCCCCTTGCCGCTGGCCCACAGAGCCTTCGCAGACTCTAAAAGAGTAGTAACTTTTTCAAAGGGAGAGGAATACTAGGTTTTATAGTAAAGCTCAATCAGGGAAACATGGTCAGGAGGAATCTCTTCAACTCAAGCAAAAACACCCAGTGAAAATCACTAGAAATCAAGCAGCCAAGCCAGAAGCAACTTTGGGAAAGAAGCTTTTGACCAGTTTGCTAATACCCAGGTCTGCAGAGAGTGCCCGGGAAACCAATGCATCCATTTAGCAGAACAACTTGTCCTCCTAGTTGGGTCCTGCATGTGGCTCATTAGGGTAATTACTGATGAATTAAGGCAGCTTGGCTCAGCGCTCGGGCTGCGGGTGTGCGGGCTCCCCTGCTGGCAGGCAGCAGGTGTAAATGAACAAGATCTGTCAAAAAGGCTGATGACCCTCTTAATTCACAGCAGCAAACTGGGGACGGAGGTAGTGCAGCAAGTTTAATAATTGATATTTACTTGGAAAGGTTAATGGCAGCAGTGATGCTTCTAATTTGCTTGCCCGTGCAAGACCTTGTCAGGTCAAATTGTCTCAATTTGTTACCGTGGGTGTAGGTGTAGTTTTCCTTTAATGAAATTCGGAGAAAAGGAACAGGTGGTGTTGGGAGCTGACTGTAACTCAAGAAAAACAGCAAAAGGTTGGAGTCTGGTAATGGGTTGGGTGAGTCTGTGCTAACTTTAAACAGCTGGTCACTTAGTCCTTTTGAATTGATTCTGGTGAACGTTTGCACTTGGGTAGGTGAAAGGATTTGGAATGGCGTAATTTATTTTTCCTTTAATTTGCAGCTGTCTAGGAGTTGTTTAGGTCAAAAGTGCAATAATTGTGACAGGCTTTGATGTGTTCCTAGGTGGGAGCAGTAGGATTCTGGATCAGAAATCAGAAAGCCACAGAATTCAATGGGCATTTCTGGACTGCATTTAGCGAAATTGTAATTCTGTCCTGTAATAGTTAAGTGGTTCCTATTTTGGGGAGAAACAAAGCACCTGCTGTGTCTGGAAACTTTGAAATTGGCAGGTCAGATACTTTACATCCCAGAGTTTCAGAAGAGCTGGCTGATGACTGGGAACCAGCAGAGTTGGGTGTTGAGTAAGTGTAGGAAGACCCAGATGCCAGAAGAAAGCTGGTGTGCCAGTGCTTTCAAAAGGCTGCAAGTAATGGGGTGTTACCGTTTGTCCTGTCGGCTTGGCATCAATCCTAGGCAAAACAATGGGATAGCTGAAATCAGAGTTGGTTTATAAGACCTAAAAAGAATAAAATAAGTGAATGGCAATCAGTTTATGTATTTAGGAAAAAAAAGGTCATCAAATTTACTTAATTATGTGTGGGATTAAAAATGTGATGGATAATGGCCACAGTAGTGATGTATAGTTAGATTTCTGTGCTTGATGCTGTTGGCCTTTTTATTAAGGAACCAGACAGTGTGGATTCAACATGATGAATTTCAAGTGGATTATACCTGCTGCTGGCAGTCGTGAATACAGGCTCGCTGTTGGTTCGAAATGCTTCTAGCAGATTCCAGCAGGGATTACCTCTTGCTGCTGTGTTGTTTGAACATTTTGACATAGGACCAAAGATGAAAAATGTGTCCTGATAGAAGTTTGCAGGTGGGCAACGTATTGGGGAGGTGGTTTACAATGGATGAGACAGGACACTGATGCTGAGAGCGGTGGTTGTGTGATGAGGTGACCGTGAGCAAATTTGTATTTCCCACACTTTGATGTGGCCAAGTCTAAAAGTCTTATCCTGAGGAAGAAAGTGTATTGACGAGGTGTAAGGTGGCAGAAAGGCATGCAGAGTAAGGACTATAACCAGAAATGTCCTGTTGCTTGGACATGAGCATGATGCTTCCTCTGTGTTCTTCCATACAAGCCTATACAGGTCTCTGCGTTCCAGACTGGATGAGCACTGCAGCTCATTCTGCATATAGTATCTTGAATATTCTACTAAAATATTAATAGGCTGGCAGCCGTATCAAACGTCCGTGGGAGTGCAGTGATCAGTGTGCTCCTGGGTCGCAGGTTCCAGTGCCCACATTGTGGCAGCGTGCCCACCGAGCACGATTCCTCCTGCCCCCGGGCAGGGCTGTTTGAACACACTGGGGTTATATCAGAGCACCGTGAGCGAACCCTGCTAGCTACTGACACTGCGACGAAATAGGACAGAAAGAAACAAGGGGATTTTATTGCCGTTAAAAGTACCAATTTGTACAAGCCGACATTTTAAATAGTGTAATTTAAATGGAACCAAACTGATATGAATAGAACCTATTAATAAATTAAACACTTCTTTCCACCCAATATTTCACAAGGGAATTAGCAGAATAATTTGTTAGTAAATGAGCCCAGGAATGAAGCTGTGAATGACATATCTATCCTATCCTTCTCCTCCCCCTGTAACGCTCTTCGCAGATGTAAGCGGAAAGTTGCTGTGATCTCAAACATTGGTGCCTCTCAGTTATGTACAAGCACAACTTCAAGTGAAGGAAGAAGGATGATTTAGTGCTTAGAGAACCAGCCTTGGCTATAAGGGTTAATCATGCTCTACTTCAAATGTTGTGCATTATCTCAAGCAAGTTGTTTCAGGCCAGTATGTGTCACGGTATTTCGGCACCTGGCCGTCATGCTGGTACCCAGCTCCCAGTGCAGTCGCTGGGGCTGGCCCCGAGGAACGTCTCCGGACTAGGAAGCGGAGACCTGGCTGTAGGGTCAGCGGTGGCCCAGCAGCCAGCCACAGTACTGACACAGCGGCATCACAGCCGAGGTCTGCTGGAAGCAAAGGGTGAAGGGGTTTGTCTGCCGCTGCCCTCTCGCGTCAGGCCCTAGGACTTCGGCACGGCCTTGCCTGCTCCCAGGAGTGCTAAAAGCACCCCTTCCCTCGCACGTCAGCGAAAGGCGGTATGGACGCAGGCGGTCCAGCCCAACTTCAGAGAAGCCCCGTGCATTCAAAAGCATCCCGTCTGCGGTGCTGTGGGCGAGGAGTGAAACTCAACCGCTGTCGGCAACCTCGGGAACAGGTGGCAGAGCAGTGCTTGAAAATCTCCTTTTTCCCCCTCCTTCTTCTCCCTCTAGATGAAGGTCCCTACAAGCAGAAGTGGCAGAAATAGCGAGGAAGACAGCATCAGGGAGGCCACAAGCTCTCAGCGGAGCAGCTCAAGGGACCGTCTCAGTGATGTAAGTACCATTCAGGAGAAAGCATCGCTTCATTGCAGCAATTCCCACTGCTGACATGGCTTTTCATAAATCTTGCTGAACAAATGTTGGCATCCAGAGGTCACTGTGTAATAACTTTTTTTTATATCATGATTGAGTGTTATGGCATAAGTGGTTGAGCTGCCTTGCAAACACTGTAATCATGGTGCAAATAATATGATAAGCGAAAGATCAGAGATGGGAAAACAAAATGGAATTGTTATTCCTCGGGGAAAAATGGCTTGATGTTTTGTTTTGTTTTCTCAAAGAAGTTGTGTTAAAAAGCTTTTTGCAGTATCTTTGGGTTTAGCTGCTGCACGTAATCACGTAGTTTGGGTGCAAAGTCAGTGCATCTAATTTTATGCTTCCTGCCTCCAAGATATGAAAGGTTTTTGGGGGAAAGCTGTCTTTCTCTCAGGAAATTCAATGGTACGTTGAGTGAAATGTTATGATAAAACAAAAGCAAACGGTGCCTTAGTGTGTAAACACACAAATGGGCTTTTGAGTCACCGAGAAATCAATGGCGGTGCTGGGATAATTTTATATGAAGGCTTTTTGTGTTAGCAATTAGCATTTCGCCTTCATTAAAACATGATTTTTTACTAATTAGGACCTTTCCCGTTAGGAGAGATTTAAATGAAGAACAATAATCAAACGCTGGCACGAGCATGTCTGAAATATTAAATTTGCCATTTCAATGGCAAGCCACAGAAATCCCAGAGCGAGTGGTTTTCATGTTGAGTTCTATTAATGTAAAATATGCTTCATAACTAAAACCTGTCACAGAAAACGGCTCACACCAGCTAAATTCAATTGGACAGTTAATTTAGCTTTAAAATTGAAAACACTACCTCCGCTTCAGGATGCAAAAGGAAAGGGGGGGGGAAAGCCTTTGATAAGTGTAATGTATTTGCTATTAAGGCTTTCAGAGCCCATTCTGCAGGAGGAGAAGGGAGAAAAAGGGGAAAAAATGGCTCCCACAAATGTGTTTAAAAGCTGAAAGTATTTATTAAAAATGTCAGCAGAAAAGTGCTTTTGGCAGATTAAAGCGGGATTCAGCTTGACAGCTCTGACAGGGAAATGTGACGGGGGAAAATTCTCTCTACATGTTTGGAGTGTGAATGGGGCGCTGTAAACAGCCGACGCAGTGGGAGGAAGGGAAAAATAACGTGTCCTGTGATCTGCTTCCAGGATTGCGAACCCACGCGCCGCGGTGGGGAAAGTCGGCGAGGGGGGGCCCTTTGGACAAATCCCCTTTCTGCAGGGCGTCTTTGACTGTGTTACTAGTCAATAATGATCATAATTTGATATACACGTATATTTATGCGATTCTCTCCTTCCCCTCCCCTTGGCCACTCTTGACAGGTATGTGAGCAGGGGCGCCCGGTAGCGTTGCTGTACCGCAGCGTGGGGCCGCGGGAGAGGAATAACATATTCAGAGGAAGCGATTAGCTTAGGTCAAAGCGTTAAGTGGTCTTGGAGACTTTCCTTGTTAAGCCGATGCACTTCCAGTTTTTCTCATCCTTTCCCTTTGCCCCCAAAGTTGCAGGCTGAGCCTGCGGGAATTGAGTCTGAGTGCCTAATTCTGGCAAAATCTTCAGAGCTAGTCCAGCAGCCAGTGGAAGTCAGTGGGAAATAGGCGCTCCGTTCTTTTTTAGTCAACGGGGACATTTGGGTAGTGCCTGAAGGCTGGGGCACACTTCAGAGCTTTGCTGAAGCTGCTCTCGTGACCTGGCGACCCGTTGCAAATGAGAATTTTTCAAATTAGTAATTAAACAGTTTGAAAAGTAAGGTTCAGGAATCACCGAATGCTCTCCGTTCATTATTTGACGAGTGCAATTTAGCTTTAATTACGTACAACACTTCTTTGCGTACTAGCAAATGTTCTGTAGTCTATTTAGTGACTGTCAGAAAGTCTTAGAAACTCCCGTGGGTGCAATTGGATGTTTTTCCCTATTTGCGTGCGAAGGAATAAGGCGGCAGACTTTTTCTTTTTGTAGAGAGGGAGCAGGGAAGGGGAGAGAAGATGACGACGTGCTGCTGAGTGTCGGTTCCTGCGGGATTTTCTGTCCAGCCGTGCCTGGTCCCTGTGCCGCTCTGAAGCCGCATTTCCCGGCATGCTGTTTAAAAAGATGGTCTGCAGCTGGACTGATGCACCCCCATACGTGTGGCACTGAGGACTGTGTGCCCCCCAGGGCAGTAGGGACGTAAAGGGAAGGCAGGGACGGTTTTCCTTTGTGGTTAGCCCTTACCAGTGGAGGCTCTGGCACACGGCTGTGCTGGGGCGGCCGCCTGTCCTTGCAGACGGATGCGCCACGGCAGGAGGCACCTGGGCTGTTTCTCGCTCTTCCCCGAGCAGCTCTCCTGCTGTTTCTTCATGCATTTGGCCTTCGGGACTGCTTTTCGTCCTGCCTTTCCCTCCCATCTCTTTCCCCATTAACTTGGGTGAACAATGGAGTAAATGAGGCAGGCGGTGGCAGGTTTGGCTGCTGCGCGGCGGCACACAGCAGGTGTGGTGGGAAATACGTGTATGAAAGTGTCGGCTATAGCATTCGGCGCTGCCACCTTAGGAGCGCTGGAGTCCTTCCTCCAGCTTCATTGTCGGCCTCCATTTGGAAGGCGCTATTATGAGCAGCTTAGCTCCTCTGTGTGACTTGTTCAATGGGATGCCAGCAAGTTGTTCTTTATTTACATTAATGCATGTCATTAGTCTCTAATGGACCATGAAGTCAAGAGGTGGCCTGGTCTGTCGTGAAAGAATTGCACTCTAAAGAAAACTGAAGCAAATGATTGATTGTGTGTTACACACACACCCCCACACACAGCCGTCGGTCTGCCCACAACAAAACCCAAAGCGTTTTGCTGCTTCTTCGCCACAATGAAACTTCTGTGGAGAGAAAGTGCTACAACTTCATAGTAAGACAGCAATTGTCTGTCTTGTATAGCACATCTTTCCAGACATTACACCGAGTGCCATTTATTATGGGTCATTGGGGAAAAAAATGCTTATTATGATCTAGTGAAATCATCTCTGGCTGCAGAGGTTTGATTTGTTGAGGCTGGTCTCTTCCTTGGCACGATGAAACTTCGGAGCAGAAAAACCGAGAAGTTTTAGCCCAGGTTTGCACAGCAGATGGTGTGCTGTGGGGGAGAGGGGATGGGAATTTGCCACTTGTTTATGTTCCCAGTGTTGATGTAAAATTCCTTTAAAATCTACTACGGACCTGACATCCCTATTACACGTGTAGTGTCGGGTCTTCTACAACCAACACCGAGTCAACAGCCTTTTTCCAAAATGGGATTTTCCTTTGCTGTCTTTCATAGTGAGGTAATTGGAAGTTGCCAGAGAATTAAGAGCCAGATAAGCCATATTGCTGTTTTGTTGTGTTGACCCAAGTAAAAGTGGAAGGCTTGAGCATTTTGTTTTGGTTTTTCCCCATGTTCCATAATTGTCCTAATCTTTTCTGATGTCCTGAACAGTCCAAAAATCCACACAGAGCCTTGTATAATGGCTTTAAAAAAAGGGTTTTATCTTTTTCTTGACCCATCAGCTTAAGAACTGCCTGCTTTTTAATGGATTTTCTCCCTCACTAAATTGAATGGATCGTCCCTCATTATCATTTAAATAGAAGCCTCACTCCCTGTGAACATGGAAAATTTGAATGTGGTAGTAGAGCTGTGATAATTTGAAATATTCGGAAGGTGGGGGCAAGGAGGGGGAGCAGGCGGCAGAGTGCAGAATTGCTGAATGTAATTGTCATGGATTCTCAATTTTGTTGCCACAAGATGGGAAAATAGACTAATAATTGTCTTCCAACCCTAGTAGAATAGTTGCCCTAGTTAGCCGAAGCTAACACTCTAATTGTCATGGGGGCACGGAGATGAATGAGGATGTATGCAGGGCACAGCCAGGGCTAAATTGAGTGATATACTAAGGCAAAGAGCAAATTGGCAATTATTGGCCCAGCTGAAAAGGTTGGCAGGTGTGCTGCTTTCTCACGAGCCCTTAGGGGGAAATTGGAAATATAAAATATCGACCATAAATACTCACTGATTAGGAAATATGTTGCAAGAGGTGCTGGCCACTTAGGAGTCAAAACTCTCCTTTTCAAGGGATTCACTTCAGCTGTGCATAAAACCAGCAAGCGCTGCTACTAAGTTGTTCAGAGCTTTTTCCTCTCATCCCCCATCCCCCAGGCTATCTTTTCTAATTTTCCATCATCCTATCCTCATATGTTTGTTTGTTTTTCTCTAAACATAATAAATGAAAAGCAGTCTTTTAGGAAATGCAGAGATTTTCCTCTCTCTAAATGTTCTTTGATAAGTGTTTAGCATATTGTATAGACTAGATATAAAATTCTCTCTCTGGTAGATGAATACAAAATAACTTCTGTGATTTCTAATTCAAACAGTTCACTGTGATCTGCTTTTCTTTGTGTGCCGTCACAGGCACTGTCTCCCCCTTCCCTCCTACTTTCTGTACCACGCTTCCCCTCCTGGGGCAAAGGGATTAAAGCAGCAGCAGGATACAAAGCTGCAGGTCCGTTACGTGTGCCTCAGGCTGAAGTACCTTGCCAGAAGCGTGATCAAATGAGCCTCTGAAGTGAGAATTAGACCGCAGTCGCACCACAGGTCCGTATTTATCCGCTTCGCAAACTTTGGCACGTGTGGGACGGCTGGTCTTGGCTCTGGGCAGGGTGGCAGTGGGACAGCAGATGTTGGCACGTCTCAGGCCAGGAACTCTTCAGTCCGATAGTCAGAGATCTTACTGAGTGCATTGAAGGAGTTTTTTGGAAGGCCTGGGATAGCAACGTGTGGACTACAGACTCTTTGCGGCACGTGCTGTCTGTTGTTTCATGTGTATGACACACTAGAATCTGATCCCCAGTTTGAAGAGTAGAATAAGAGCATCATAGACCTTAGCAAAATAAAGGGAGCAACAGGATAATTTTAAGACCCCCCCTCAAACCATGAGTCTTGGGAAACTGGTTTGAATATACATGCAAGGATTATGAAACCTTTCAAGTCACGTTCTTCTGGAGGCAAAAATTCATGTCCCTTCAGTGTACAGTGCTTTTATCTTTGTGTCCTTCAGAATACCAAATGCTTGCATGAAAACTACTGCAGCAGAAATGACGAGCAAAGTTGTAATGACTTGCATGAAGCTTCAGGTAGTGGAGCATAGCTAGGAAGAAAGAAAGTCTGGAGGAGGTTTTGTGAAGTTGGACGAGCGGTGATGGCTTGAATGGGAGCAGCACTCGTGCATGTTCTGTGCATTTTGGAAATGTGAGGTATTTTCATATTATTCCTGGCTTACTGTATGCAGTTCTTTCGTTCCTTGGCAGCACCCATCTTTCCTTCAGCTGTCTGTGGCCATCAGCTGTGGGTATCTATGTGTCTTGGTTGGAAGCCATTCTGTAGCTCATCAAGCCAATTACAGATGTTTAGACCTTGTGTAGTTTGATATCTTACGGAATTGGTTTTGCAGTATTTCCAAGCATAACCCCCTTTGTTTGTCCAACATAATAAAAAAAGGTGAATTAAAGAAGGAACACATTCAGATTTTGCATGACATCCAAAATCATTCGTCATGTATTGTGGTTATCTTGGCAGGTCCTGGGTTCTAATCTAAGTGAACATTGGATGCACTCTGTGACCTTTGCCAAGTCAATTGAACTCGTTGTATTAACAGACAGGAGTGTGACTATGGAAATTAGTTGTGTTAAGAGACTCTGTGTTAAGGTCTGGGATATCTTCTGCACTTGGCCCTTTTTGCCCTCCTCCCCACTTACCCTTCTCATCCCCCGACAGTTGAGTTGCGTAAAGGGCTTGGCTTGGAAAGGAAATACTAGATTTTTCCAGTATTCAAAGCTGAACCAATATTCTGTTGTTGAATGTTCTGTAAATGACCAAGTGGACGGGTAAACACGCGTGCTTCCTTGCGCCTCAGTCCTGCTGACTGCAGAATTGGGGTAGCCGAGAAATAGTGCAAGACAGGTACAGCTGAGGTGAGTTTTCATCCTGAACAAATGCTATAAAACATAATTAAAAATTAGTTCTCTCTGTGTTATTAACTCTGCTGAGTGCTAATCAACCCACTCAGGCTTGTTACATCGGGCTGTATGATAAGTTTGAGCCTGTGATTCAGCAAAGCAAGATCAGGCGCTAAGTGGGAGCTGGGAAGTCTGCTTCAGTTCCCCCCTCTGCTGGGGACTCCTTGGGTGACACTGGCCATGTCTAAGTCTCTGTGTGCCTCAGTTTCCACACTAACATGGAGGTGACGTTAATAATAGTGCTAGGAGGCTCTTTTCGGGGACTGTCCTTTGCCCACATAGGAACAGCTATTTGTCCCAAACGGCTGTTTCGACAGCTGATTTTAGGGGTACCTGATATACTTTCAGTTTCAGGCAACAAAAGTGACACATTTCAGAAATGCTGGAATGAACTCTTGACATTTCTGGAATATGTTAATTTAGGTCTTTTAACCAAAGAGGAGGGAAGTGAATACCAAAACCAAGAGCTAATTTTGTGGTCGTGCTGCCATCACCTGCTTTTACCTAATCCTCTTATAGTTAGTTCATATATCAAGAATACAAAAGATCCAAGTTGAGACCTGCCTGACCCACTGAGAGGAGGGAAATGGCTTGTGGTGTCCTGGTACCTTAATTATTACTGGATTTTAAAGCTCTTCCTACTATCTTTCTAATTCAATAACTAAAACCCAGTGGCTTTAAGAAACTGAACAGAGGGTGTCTTGGTATCTTTTGCATCGTGAGAACAGTGGAAGGACATGCTTTTATTTATACAAGGGAAATAACTTTTGCTGTCAGTTAATAGATGATCTTGGAAAACCTGCTGAAGATTATTGGTGAGATTTTGTCACAATTTTCTTTTCTAAATTGCAATCGCATTGTTTATCAGGAATAAAGAAAGGAATCTTTTAAATACAATTGCAGATTGCAGTGTAACTCAAACTCTCAAGGACATTGGTGGGGGGATAGTAGAGTCTTTCAACAGTAAGATTTTTGTCTTTGCTGCCAGAAAGGTGTATTTTTTTTATATCCAGTGTAATTAACACGAGAGCTATCCCAGGGCAGAAATAATTCACTCTGTGACATAACTGAAATGTCTTGTCTGTGCTGTCTGGTTTTGTTTTTAACCTTGGGCTTAAAAGGAACCAAAAATCTTTAGTTGTAAAAGAGCACATCATCTGCAAAATATTATAAGCCATTTATCTTTATGCACAAATGCCATCTAGCACTGTAGTTCCACTTATGTGTCATAAAATGCACAGACCACACTCATTTTGCCCCTAACTACTAACAGCCTCCCTTAGAAAGCCAGGGTATTCCAGACAGTGCTGAAAGAGGCAAGAGAGGCACAAAAGCCGGAGCTCAAGCCAGGCAGAGAGGGCCTCTGCCCTCCCCGGGGGTCTGCTCGGGATTGCTGCACGGGCAGCTGCAGCCGAGGGACCGGTGTCTGCGAGCTCGGCACGGCTGCGTCTGCCGCAGCGGCTCCGCCGGAGGGCTGGCAGACCGTGCCCGCTGGCCCTGCCTCTTCTGAGCGGGCAGCACTTGCGTTGTGTGGGCACGTCGCTCTCCCCATCTCCCGCTGCTTCTGCAGCATTGGGTTTTGCAGACGTGAAGGCTTTTGGAATGGGGTGACATGGCAGCTCTTCCTGCCTCTGGCTGCAGAGAGTTGGCCAGGTGGGGTCACGGTCCTCTGTCTTTGAATTGCATGTTTGGCTGCATCTTTCCTGGCTGCGGTGATTTCTTCAGACGGTGCTGAAGGCCAAAACTGAGCCTGCTTGGCTGCCTGGGATGAGGCAGTCAGAGCTGGTTTGGGTTTTGGTCCCGGGTGAACCAAAGCTACCAGGCAGGCGCTGGCTGGTCGGTGCAGCACTAGCTGAGTGTGGCTGGCTGGGTACCATGGTGACCATCGTACCCTGCTGCTTGAGATGCTTTCAGACAAGGAGAAAATTGACCAAAATAACATAGACTACTCTAAGAATAAGAATTTCATGATAGCCCTCCATGTAAGTGCTCCTGTCCTGTAGGTAAGAGCCTCTGTAAGTCATTCCAGCTGAAGATTTGCCCCAGTAACTGCTCTTGCCAGACAAGCACTCATTCATAGTCAAAGGAGGTTTCTTCAACTTTGGGTAGATGCCAAGTTAAACTTCCACTGAGGTTTCTTATATTTGCAGCCACTATTGGTTACTTTTCTCATTATTTGATCTTGGTATAGAGACATATGGATTGAGCTATGTTTATATCAACCCCTAAAGATTTTTTTCTTTAGGGACATCCATCACAGTTGCATGCAAACTGTTCTGCTCTGGCACTCGTAGTTGATATTGGTTGGGGCTTTCAAAGTTTCTACATGTGGCAGTTTGGTATGGATCCTCCTAAGGACCCCGCAGTGTTCCCAGCTAACCAAGAAAGCAATAGCGGTTTGTTAGATGTGCAGAAAAATGAATGCAAACATCTCTGGAGAGTGTGGAACATGGCTGTGCATAAACCTAATTGTTGGAGAGGATTTTATGAGGTGAATCCAAAGTATTCACTAGTTACTAACTTTATACGTGCAATAAAAATTCTGAGGGGGGGGAACAACACCCTTTTCACCCCTCTGATTTCCAGGAAGTTTAATGGTAAAACTTGTAAGGGAGAAAGAAGTTCTTAGATGTGAAAAATGCCAGAGTAAATTGCCATTCAGTTTTAATTATTTCTGATGTAACACTTTATTCAGCAACTGGTTTTATTGTTTTCTGCTCAGTGGTTTTAAACCAGTGGTCCACAGATTCCTAGGGTTCTTGGACAACTTGGGATGCCTGAAAGTTATCTAAGAAAAGCAGGTCTGTTGTCAGCGCATTTGAGTTTCTTGTCCAAGGGTCTGCTCCATCCCAGGAAAATATCTTGGGCGTGCACGAGACTCAAAGATTGAAAATAACTGTCAAAGTGAAAATGCTCTGAGGGGCTGCTTCCCTAGAGAGAGGCTTATAATGAAACCTCTTGTTTCTGTTTTTGGTTATTATTTCCAATTTGTTAGACCTTGTCAATCTTTATTAAATCTAAGTTGGGGGGGGACGACAGAGGACGCGGGACAGTGAGAACTGCTACCCTTTCTCCTTTCCTCCTCCCGCCTCTCCAAGCAGGTAACTTGCCCTCTCCTCATTTCTGTGTACTTTAGGTGAACTGCAGAGTGTCAGAACAGATAGTTGTGTTCAGCTGTTCAACGTACTTATGTAGATAGCAGGAGATTGTTATTAACCTTTTTTCTATACAAGGCTGAATTCCGTGAGTTGTTTGGGGTTTATTTTAAAAAGCATTTAGAGGGAGGGATAGGTTTCTCAAAAAAAAAGAGGTAAATGCTACTGCCCTTCATTTCACCATTCTGTAGCTTTATTTCTGGGCAGTTTATATTAAGGAGGTTTATAAATAACTCTACTTTTTTGTAGTGTTTGAAGGTGGAGGCCAAATCGATGTGCAATATGCAGAAGGCAGAAAGTTAAACACTGTTAGCGGTTTGTTACTGCTGTCTCAGGCTCCCCCGTGAAAGCTGTCCTTGTCCTGCAGAACAGAGGTCTGCTGAGCTACAGCAGGACAGAGGTGCAGGCGTTGCGTGCCAGGGCTGGGGGCTGGCACCCAGTCACACGCTGGCTGCAGACCTGCGTGTAAGACCTGGGAAGAGCTGTGCCGTGGCTGTCCCTTCGTCTGGCACCCTGGTTCCTGTGCCAGCTGGCGAGAGGGGTGATGGGGAGCCCTCCGTCCTCCAGCAGCACGCTTGATTAACTGTAGGGCATTGCGGTTGTCTCTTCTTTGCTTTGGAAACTTTCCTTCATGGGCACTTGGCTGGCAAATTGCTCCTCTGGTGTCTAGGGTGGTTGCAAGACAGTGGCACAGAGTGAGCACGGGCAGAGCACCAAGAGAATCGAGTCTTCCGATGAGTGCAGGGCTCTGGAAAGGTTTCTGCGTGTATCTAGGTATCTTCTGATCAAAAGGTTTGCAAACTACTAGTACAAAGGAACTGTTATCTTACTGGTGGAAAATTACAAGTATTTGCAGTAGCCTGCAATCGGTTTGCATCAATCTCTTTGGGGGTATTGTGCTGTTGTGGTGATTCAGTAACACGATAACTCCTGGCGCTGCTGCAAAAAGACAAACAGTCCTCAAGATCAGCCTGCCACAATTTGGTGTTTTTGTTCAGGCTTTGGTACCCACTAGAGCATCAGTCTTGGAAACGGGACTGCTAAGACTCTCTGAATCCTGTTTAATAAAATCACGTAGCGAGGGCATCATGATTATAAATCACACTTGGAAATTGGCCTGCAGAGTACTTGCTGGGTCCTGTGGTGTCATATGCCACCACTGTTCCCGGCTTCTTTTCAATTTCCGAAAAGAAGGCATATAGCAGCAGCTGGAGATAGAGGTGGAATTCATTTAACTGCTTTGAGAAAGCCGCTGCCAGCAAAAACCAACAGCTCGACAATCTTGGGTCGTAGAGAGGGGGATCCAAGTGACTGGAGACAATGTAATGAAAAGGGAAAGAGCCAAATGATTTGGCAGCGTGTGAAAGAGGTAAGGATGCGGTAGGGAAAGGAGCGGGAGGAGCTGAAATGAAGAGCAGGAGTAAACAATGTAATTTAACTTACTCAAAAGGGACAGAATGCTTATTAAAGCTCTGCGAGATGATAAATTAGTGCTTTGCTGCTATTGTTGTTTCAGATAGAGTTGTCATATGATAATACTGCGGCGGTGAAGGCTGGAGGCTCACGAATTCATAGAGGGAAATGGAAAGTGGGATATATGGTTACGTGATTGAAAGTTGGAGTCGATGAGGCAAAATGTGCAGCCCTGATTCAGAAGAGCATCCTTATACACGCGTGCTGTTCCTTGGAAGCTGCTGTCACTTACTGAAGAGGGACAGTTCAAAATGTGTACTCCGCTGCTATGAGGACGTGTCCCATGCTGGGAGCTTTTACCTTAGTTGGGAGGCGCTGTCGAAGCCCTGCTCTAGCTTCTGAAACCCTTGTCTGAAATAGCCTGGAGCCCTCACCTGGAAATGCTCTTCCACTGTTACTCCTGTGGCAGTAGGCAGAATGTCAGAAGATGGTTTGAGGCACTCTGGTTGTGAAGTTTTCCCCTAAGGAATACTGGGCTGGGGGAGGGAATCGCAAAATGATTCTTATCTTACATTACACAGAATCTCTTGCATTACTTACTGTGGCATATTGTTTCCTCCCACAGAGTTCTGCTCAGTCGCTTTCAGGAAGAGGCTACTCCGTAAGTCATTTTACAGCTAATTCTTTCACTTCTGTTGATGTTGATTGCAGAGGTTTACACTACCTATTGCATATCCACTGACACGAAAGAAATGCGGAACAGAAAAATTAGGGTTAGAGTACAGGACTGTCACGCAGCTGGCAGGGGACAGCCCGGACACGTGAGAGCGCATTACGAGTCTGGGACCTTCTTCAATTTGATTTTATACTTGTAGGGAGGGGGGATTTGTTGTTTTATGGTGGATTTCAGCTATATAGTCACCTCCTGAGAATTAAAAGACAGGAGTGGGGAGAGTTTTCAACACAGAGCCTTCCCTCCTCTTCTCCCTCCCCCCTATAGGTTTTCATTTGTGCGTTAAATACAAGAATCAAAGAGAAAATTACTCCATTTTAAGAGGAATTGTGACCCTCACCAGTGTGAACAAAAAAAGGCAATATTCTCTTATTTACAAGCTCTGAGTTCTAAAACAAGCTCCCTTGTTTTCAGAGGAGGGTGTTGCTGGTCTTTTCTTCACGGGAGTGCCGTAGGTACCAGTGTTCTAGGGCAGGCATTACAGGGCCGGGACACGGCTGCATGTGTGTGCAATGTCACAGTGATGTTTAATTGACCATTTCTGTTCACATGTACCTTATTTGGGTGTGCAATAATGACATTTCTTCATGTAGAGGTGGTATAATTATTTGTTTATTTTGGGTACCTTTGCTGCTCAGCTGTCCAAAAAGGCAGGCACATAGACCTTATTGTATATATGAATAAGGAAATAGGAGAGGGTGTGAGTGGCTTAGCAATGTCAACATGAAAATTCCTGGAATCGCATTATATCTGACTCTCATAACAAATGTATGGTGTGGAGATGTCTGTTACGATACCCTGGTTGTTCAGCCAGTAAGTCATGTATACCCTCATTGCTAGTGCAAAGGTTGTGGATGAAGGCGTATGCTAATCTTGTATGCAAATCTGAATGAGAATGTCTTGGTCTGCCAACGACTCCTGCCTACGCTTACAGACAATAATTGCTGTTTTCACGACCTCTGCCATGATAAAGTTTTGCCTTCTAGGTGAATGGTCCCAAACTCTTTTTCTTAGCATGAGCTGTAACTGCTCACTTTTCACAGACCAGAACAAGGGTGGATTTTATATCCTTCAGGAAGTTGATGTGGAGAACTGGTATGCGTTTTTTTGGTGATAATCACATGAATGATTTTCTTTCAGTAAGTTATGTTGTATGTTTAGAGTTGTGTGATGGAACTTGTGAGCTCCTACCCGGTGCTCTGTGCACAGAGAAAAAAAATGCTAGGCAGTGCAGGATTTATGGTCTGATTTCATAGCGACACTGTCACATGCTGTCATACATATTATCAGAAATTCATAATACAGGACGAAGTACATTTTAATCATAAAGCCATTACAAAATAACGTATAACTCAAAGAGTCTCATGGTTTTAATGAAATAATGTCACAAATTTTTAGACAGTAAGGACGCATGTCTCCTAAGTATCCTCCTGTCTAAATCTTTCCAGCATCCCAGGTGAGTATCATTACTTAATTCATTGAGTGATGAGGAACGTTTGCTCTAGGACCAGTTGAGCGCTGCTTCCCATACACGTGAACAGCTGGATTCACCTAAGCTTCTAAAGGCAGATGCTGTATCTTCTATTTGTCTGTAAAATGCCATGCATGCCTGTGGCACCACATAAATAATAATGAATCATCTTCACAGATTTTATGACTGAGGGCATGGTTTGGGAATTAAACAATTTCCCACTGGCTATAACATAGGTTGCAAAACCCTAATGGAAAAAGGCCAAAGAATTCTTTTTTTGAGTCTCAAGGCTAATAAATCATAGGACTGTTTTCCTCCATTGCCGGCTGGTAAGAAATTTACTCTTGTCTCTCACAGAAATGTTTTTGAGAAAATTTCTAGCTCCTTCTTTGTGCATGTGTGGGGACAAGGTTCTTTTATTTAGCCAACCCTAACTTCTCAAGGGAGGTAAGAGCTTTCTGAGTGCCAAGGCAGTATTTTGAGATCATGAGTAGTGTGAGCTGGGGTTGCTTTTCCTTATGGGTTGTCATTTTCCCTATTAAACTGCCTTCTGCCTCACCATGTACCAGCTGTTGAGGCTGACCGTTTCCCTTAAGACACCGATGCTGCTCTAAATTGATTTAGCATAAGGCAGAGACTATCACTTCCAGCGCTGCCAGACCTCGCTGGCCCAAACCTGTGTTGGAAGCTGATTCTCCCAGGTGGCAGAGAGATGTTCAAACCACCGGTTCAAGACAACTGGCCCCAAACCAGGGGTTGTCCATAATATCTTGTAACTGTTTTCATTTTCTCATGAAAGTATCCGAATATGAAACACTAAGTCAGTATTTTGGCTCTGCCCCTGTTTACATCAAATAGGTTGTTTGCCAGACGTGGTGAAAGCATGATAAAAAATAGTGCTAGCAGGAGGCACGATGGAGACACCATTCTTGTACTGAGTGTTCCTCCTGGTATCTGTGCGCGGCTTGTGGTGTGGAAGACTGTCACTTGCAGAATGATGATATATATCGTTACTCGGTGAAGTTCTTGTCCTGGGTTTCATAAGCAGCTGTTTAAATACCACAAACTATTTTGTGCATGTTCATTTTTAATTAGCTCGTTTCGAATCTGCACGCTTCACCATTCACTTGCTTCAGCTGTCCTTGCAGAGATGTTTGCTTTCAGAAACATTTGTAGAAAGGGCACATTTTAAGGAAGTGTATATTTGCAAAAAGAGGACTTAGAACCTGTAGTAGTCATCCTGTATGAAAAATCTCCATCCGAGGTTCAGCTCATCCAGCTGGGCCGCAGAGAGAAGGCAAGCAAGGCCTGTCTGTGCAGTCAGAGGAGGCTAACGTTGAAAACCTCGGCAAACCGCTCGTGTGTAAGGTACGGACTCTGGAGCTAGACTTAAGAAGATGACTAAATGCAAGTGTGTAAATAAGAACTCCCGAGTGCTGAATATTCCAACAGCTTCATTGACTTCAGGCTTCTTATGGAGCTTTAAGTATCTAAATGAGGACCATGCTCTGTGAAATTCTGGTCACGTCGAGGTTACCAAATAACCTCTGGTTAACTTCAGCTGCACCTAGGTTTAATTTCTACACTTGAAAATTGTAGCCTCAAAAAAAGCATTAAAAGTGACTTGGCACATAGTTTCACAGTCTATCCATAGATATCACAGACAAAATTTCTTAAAAATGTATTTCCCGAAATAAAGTTTTAAATGGTGTTTACTTCTACTTGGATAACATGAGACATATCTATGTCTGTACTGTTTCTGCAAGCTCCTTATCTCATCAGCAGCATGTGTTTCATATCCTTATCTTATTAAATGTATACTTCCGCTGTGCTGAGAAATAGAATGCTAGTTTGTTTATGGAGGTTAGTATCTTATTCCCTTTATGACTTGATGGTTACAGACGTGTGATAAACTACTCTAGCCATTTGTCACGCTTCCTGCACACACAAATGAGATTAGTGATTTTAGTCAGAAAGGTCTGTCTGTCCTCTGAGCAGACAAAACAGATTTTCTTTTTGGTAACAGGATGAGAGGCCTGTCTACCTGAAAATGCACTGATTTGTTAAAAAATATGCGGAGAATTAGAGATTAGCTGTATGTTGAGGTTTCTATATATCACTGATATATATCCACCCTGTGGACCATTTTTTCAAATTTACTTTTGATAGTTAAGTCAATTTAGGGCCTAACATAGCTAGAAAGTAGTTAGAATGGACATAAAATCAGTACATACAGTTTGTCATTAATGACTAAAAAGTTGCAGTTGTTAATAAGGTTGAGCATAGCGTATAGACAAACCCGAGCTGCATTTGAACTTGACTCAGTTTTGTAGAGAGCACGGAAGAGGACAGAACTGGGAATATGTGGTAGCTTAATAAAATAAACAAAAAACCTCTTCCAATAAATTATGTAGTTTATTTATAGAGCATCTGTGCAGCTGTTCCTCTTCTGAAATGGAAGGGGCTAAAATGTGGGAGTGAATAGAAGAATAAATTTGGAAGCATATGGCACATGGATAGCCAGTGAACCAACCTGTCTGAGTGTACCTTGGAACAAAAGTACAGGAGGAGGAGATGTCTTTGGTTTTATTTGTTCTTGCAAGATTATTTTTTTAAATAAAAACAGTAACATACACTTGGCAACAGCAGCAGCTGATTTTTATTCTGAGGTTCTGTAAAATATCAAAGTCTTTGCAGCCCAGTCAAATCCCTGGCAGCTCATCAAATTCTGTTGATTTTACATCTTCCTTGTTGAGCGCCGGAAACCAGTGTCTCAGATAACTTAGACTGCAGCTCATGGATAGAAACGTGCAAAACACCATAAGGCTCACAGAGACACTTGGGTCATCCAGAGTCGACCCAGTGCTATCTGCAACCTTCTTTCCTTCAACTTGGTGACATAGCCTGAGAACGATTATCTCGTTACCCAGATGAAGCCGGAACCCGAGGTGGTACAGGCAAGCACTGGGTAGGCTTTGAGCACCCTGAGCCCTGCTGCACCATCTGCCTGTACGCCGGTCTGCTCCTTCCTGACTGTTTCTCCCAAATTACATTGTTGATTTTTGGAACTGGCTTTCTAGCTGCTAGCGATGATCTTTACAAGCTTCCAGGACTCCTCTCCTGTGCTGTGGGCCGTTGCCCAACACAGCTGCCCATGACCACCCTGCCCCACCTGGATCCTTTTAGCTCCTACCCGTGGGTAGACTTGCCAGGACTGCAAGCACTGAGCTGTAATTCACCTGATTTACAGCGTGGAGGTAGTGTCCAGCCCAGCAAGCTCAGCAGGAAGGAGGACAGAGAGGAATGACTGCAAAGTGGCTAGGTAATCATCAGCCTAGGAACTGTTGACTCTCTGCAGGTTTATATACCCTCGTATACTCTGTAAAGTTCTTTTCGTGGCCTGTTTAGTTTTGTGCCAGCTCAATGCAGTTCTGTGAAACCCTGAAACAGATGGTCCCTGCTACGGAGGCTGTTCCCATGCCAGGAATCCTCAGTGCGTGCACAGGCAGGTTCACTGCTTCAGCATAAGGGTTACAGAAGCTTGCTGAAGATCACGCCAGCAGCATTCCCCTGATCTGCTCTGTGCTCCAAGGATGCTCGTGTGCTCTTAGGCTGGGGACTAAATTGTCAAACTTGGAAAAGCACCTTCAACAGCATCTTTTTGCCAGGTGATGATTATCTACCTTGCCATCTTTGAGATTGCCATGGAGAAACTGGTGTGCTGAGAAGGAGAAATTTCTACATAAAGATCAACAAAATTATTGCTATGAAGCATGTAAGACTTCAGGTTGGGAATTCTTGAGTGTGTGCTCATGGGTGTGGAAGCATGCTCGGTGACCAGAGGCAAACTTGAATTGTAACTACTGGGGTTTCTCTGCCTGCGGATCTGTCATACACTAATGAAAAATCTCTCCTCTGTAGGTAGGTAACATTTCTTAGCTGGGCTGGAAAATTCATTGTATTTTAGGACCTCTGATAAATTAGCATTTTTCCGTACCAAAAATCAATACTGGAAAGGGGGCTCTTGTTATGAATCTAAAACTCCTTGAGCTGGAGCCAAAGTTAAATGATAAAAGTGAATTTGATATGTATTTCCTGCAATAGTGTGCCTGTGGGCTGGCAACATGAGCAAGATTTTCTGGACAAGATTTATGAATAGGGGAGTAATAATTCCAAAATAAGTATCAATCTTGTTTTGCCATGATGCCAAGTATAAAAGAGGGACTATAATGGTCTTTTTCTTCTGGACAAGAAAAAGAATGGCAGATAGGTCCTCTTCAGGTGGAGCAATACTCTGTCTTCTTTGAAGACAGATACACAGTTAGAAAGAGAAAAGAAAAAGGGACTATAATAAAGTGATGTGGCCTGTAAGAGCAATGACAGCACAAAGGATTAAAAAAAACCAGAAAAATAATAATATGTAATAGAAACATAAATAATTTTGAAAGGAGTTCTCCCTGTAAGATAGCAGGAATTCTGGAGTGCCGGGAGTATAATGGTGGGTGTCAATCCAAAGCATTTTACTCTGCTGGTTTTCTCTTCACGTGTTCCTAAATAGCCTCCCTTTACAAGGACTATCCCCGTGTTTGAGTTCACCTGGACAAGCTGAGTTCACTGAATAAATGAAGAGTTTGTTTGCTCTGAGGGCCGTGTGGGATGGAGCCCGGCTGCTGTAAGCCAGCGAGGAGCTGGTCCCTTGACTCCGGAGGCTGTCCCATAACCCCTGAGCTCAAATGCTGTTGAGTAATTAGGGCATATATTATTCCAGATCTGTGGGAGCTCTTGAGGGTTTTTGAAATGTCCCATGAAAAGCATAAGCAGAAGTACAAACATAAATAAACGGCATAGTTCAGCTTTACAAATACTGAAGTCCATGAACTTCCTTACAACACATTTTCCTTTAGAAGTTCCCTTTTCTGAAAGTCTGTTTCTTCTTAGATGACCTCTGCTTTTAATTAGGATGAAAAGTCCCATAAATTTTCGCTCATCTCCACAGCCATAAGGAAGCACAAAGGGCCCTCTCTGGCTGACTGTCAGTCTGCCCCGACCAGTGGCCCTGGCAGAGGGGCTGCCTGGGAGGCTCCCGGCGCAGCCGGACCAGCAGCCGTGCCCTTTGGCCCTGCGGCCCGGAGCGGGACGGGATGATGCTGGTTTCCATAAACCCTCCAGCTGCAGGGCAAGCGCAGCCAGGTGACACCACGAGCCCTCGAGGGACTTCTGTGTGATTTTCACCCGTGTTTTTAATCTCCCTGGCCGTTGCCTTCGGCTCGGGGCGGTGGCAGGGAGCAGATCTCTCATCTGACTAGAAACATGCTATTGTTATACAAATGCATCTCCCGAAATTCCCAGTGCTCCTTGGCATTTGGGGTAGGATAACCTTGCTGTCACTGGCCTTGCACACTAAAATGAAGAGTTGTCCTGAATCCATCTTGAATTCACCAGCCTGGAAAGGATTACATCCTGCTGAAGAGGAAAGGCAAAGGATTTCGAGCATATCTGGTCTTTAGTTCTGGACCTTTTTGATTAAGACTGTCCTGAGGCAGTTGTGTCGTATATGTGCTGTAGCTTTCTTTGTGTAATAGGGCAAGGTATTTGCTTCTCTGTCTCTGCTGTTTTCACATTGTTATTTGCTCTCATGGCTCTCTTTCCAATCCATTGCCTTGTTTTAACTTTCTTTCCCTTCCCTTTACCAAAACCAACAAAAAGATGATTAAAACAGACAGTTGATTAGAATCAAGGCTACTTGCCTGATGAGCAGAGTGACCAGGGGTTAAGTGTGGGGCCTCTTGGGGGATTTGCTTTTGATTTCTCTTTCATTCTCTGATAGTCTTGCCCAGTGAGAACTGGCAGTGCTAGGCCTTTATAACTAGGGAAGGGGTTAAAATACCCCATTTCTGAGGGCTGCCAGAGCGCGCTGCTGTTTGTTGTGCTGGGTGCTGCGGTAAGTTCCTCGGAGGAAACTCATGGGGGGGAAACAGGGGTTCACGCTCTCTTGTTTTATCTCATATCTCAATATGCCCTTGCAGAAACCTGCACCCAAAACCGCGGAGTGTTAAGGGGAGCAGCAGAGGAAATAACAGTGCCGCTAACTCAGACTGCTATTGTAGAAATAAAAGATGAACAACATGTTTTATTGGCCTGAATAGCAGATGAACAAGAAAGAACAAGGAAAAGGGATCAAGTGCATCAAGTTTGTGGGTGTTATTGGCATTAGAGAACATCGTCTGTTGTCTTAAAGCATTATAAGATTTAAAATATTTAATTGTGTAGCTCAGTGGAATACCCGGTTGTACTTATGCTCAGGGATTGATTGCTTATCAGTCCCAAAATGGGTTTCCCTGTGTTAATCTGCAATGAAATAAACTAGTCTAGAGAGGGTAAGTTATTTGGGTTGGTAATGAAACTAGTCACTGCACATCCAGAGTGGAAGGAAGTTTCCTGTAGGTTGATGGTCTTTACTTAATTTCATTCATCACTTGCATTTTTGCCTTGTCTCTCTTTTTTTTTAACTGGCGTATGTTAGAGAGAGATCTTCAATTTCTTCCCTGTCCTAACAGAAGACAAAGATGCCACTTTAACAAAAACCAGATGCAATCCTAAGTCAGATCTCACACCAAAGAAAGCTTTTGGTAACATGCTGAAGGTGTGGTGGCTCTGCTGTGAAAACTGCGAACGAGGGGGAAATCTGCTGTAGGCTGAGGTTTCTCTCCTTCTCGCTTCATGTTTCAGCCTGGCTGCTATCTAGCTGGCTGCTAAAATGTGAATACACCGGGGCAGGTAGTGGGGTCTGCAGTGGAAAGGCAGCACTCCATTCCCGAGGGCGGAGAGAACAGAGAAGCGGTACCATGCTTGCTTCTGTAAGAAGGTGGCTCAGGGAGGAGCCCAGGGTTCCTTTCGAGGAATGGTTAAGCTCCTGCTGCAAGAGTAAAGTCCTTGCTGAAGAGACTGGATTTCTCATCTGCAGCGCTTGCGTTGCTGGAAGAGGAGCATTCAGACGGAAACTCTGGTCAGCCGTGCGAAATGTTTCTTACGTGGGGTCAGTGTTTTCACTTCCCGCTGCCTTAGCATTTCGGTGTCGCAGTTCCTTGTGGTCGGCTCCAGCCCCAGTCAACATGACTTGCTGGCAGCGTTTTAGAAAGGTGTCCTTTCTCCTTCTTGTAGCAAATAAATAAATGAAACTGTAAGAGACTCCTCCATACATGATGCGAAAGGACCAACTGCAATTCTAGAAAGCCAGGCAATGCAGGGCAAGGGCAGAAATGTAAATGAATCCGTTGTGTGTAACTTGTGCATGAGATATGAATCACGCTGGGGTGGGAGACCTTTGCAGTACCATTTGGCAACCGATAAGGCCAAGTACCCTCTGCTTTTTCCTTGGCTCTTTGTTCTAGTAAATGGCTTTCGGCAGGCAGTGGTATAATTTTGAAATTCAGGCATTGCCATATGCAAAAGTTGGTTGTTGTTTTAAAGTCTTGTTTTAAAACCCGTTGATCAATGAGTCTTATTTCACAGACAAATTTTTAACTTCCAGTTCAGAATACCCAGCGTTTCAGCTTCGTTTTCAAGTGATTGTAGCTGTTCTCTCATTTTTCAGCTCATCACAGGTCAGGAACTCAAAGGCGCTGAGGTTGAGTAAAACAACTGTTCATCACTCTGAGCTCTGCTTTGGTTTTGTGGGAATTGTCTGCTTCTGTAGCACCTTCGGTTTCATTACTTTTTTTAAGGTTTGGTTTACTAGCCTGCTCTTGGAACGGATACAACCACCAAAGCTGCTTTTTAATTAGCCCTGTGGTCCATCCGGTGTGTATGTGCAACATCTTGGCTGTACAATGTACTTCCAATGAAAGGGAAGAGTCTGCCATAGTCTCGTAACCTTGAGGTCAGTTTTGAGCTCAAAATTGCTTTTGATTATGGCGTTAGTATGTGTCTCAAAAAAATAATAAAAAATCCAGCAAGCACTAGTGGTCCTTCCATGGTGCTGCTGAGTTAACATGGTGCTGCCGAGTTGCACGCTCAAATGGTATCACATCTAGATTTTAATGGAATTAACTGCTTTATTTATGGATTCTTTCCAGATGCATTCCTGTGCTACTGGTTGTGAATATTCAGAGTTTTGCAACCAGAATGATGGAAAATTGGCATACACTTACATCATTGTGGACACGTCTGCAGCGGTTTCTACGGGAATGTAGCCTGATTCATACCTTTACTGTCTACATTTCATCTCTGTGCTATGTGACGGATAAGACTTTGTATGCCCAAACACACACAGCCTAGATCTGTACTATCCTGAGGAATTTTCTTGTCTGATTAATTCACCACGTGTTCTCCAGAAGACCTCATGACATTGGCAGTCCTTGAGAACCATGTTAGGACTGTGTAGGTGCTAGGTGTTTGCAAACCTCTGTTCAGTTTTTTAGACTGGTACTTTGCTGTTAGTAAGCAAAAAGAAGTTTTGAGGTTGATTCAGAAGCTATTTTATGTGGTCCTCAGGTTTTCTGGGCATGGTTCATACTAGATATTGGGATGGTTCATGCAACCCTTGAAATAAGCTCATCAAAGCCACACCATTTTTGGACATATTGTAGCAATTAGAGTGCTGAAGGTGAAGGTTGGTATAGACTGAATAGTGTGTTCCTTTAACTCATGCAGCCTCACACTGAGATCAGTTGGTAATTACCAAAGGAAAAAATTGTGATATTGAGGCAGGTAAAATATATACATGTTTTAATAGATTGATGAAACTCTGTGGTCAACTGCAGTGGTGAACTGCTTTATTTTGCCTTGTGTCACACACACTCTACAAATAGCTAGAGCTGAGCGAGTAAAAACGTAACTGTGGGGTTTCACCCTACCTTGAATATGGTTTAATATTAGTTTTCTTCAAAGTTACTCTTGGTGAACTGATGTCCATATATTATCAGATCATTGTCACAAATATTAGAACTCCAAAAGCAATGTCCCATTGTGTGACTAAAGCCACGTGCCCGTTTTTCTGCCACCTAGTTAAGGATGGCAAATGGTGTCAGTGGGGGAAATTTCTCACTGACTTCCCTAGGTGAGGACTAGGACCTTCAGGCTCTGGGCAGCAGCTGCATGAACAGCTGTTAAACTTAACGGGATACTTGTAATGAACCAAAGATTCAAAATTTGTTCTCAAAATCACTCGTTTAAAAGGCTTTTCTCTGTAAGCATTCTTTGTAGCAAAATACAAGCAGGTGTTGTCACAAGCATGATTGTAAGGCTCATGATCAAAGTGAGATCAAACCTCCTTTTCCAGTTCACAGAACACATTTTCCCCACTGTATTCATGTTGCTCTTCCAAAGCTTCTATAGCATCTAGGCCAAGTAGCACACTGGTTTAAGAGGAAAAGAGCTCGAAGCATAAAGATTAGGATATCACAGTGAAGATGCCTGAGGCCACTACGCACTGTGTAACTGGCAGGCATGGAGCTGTAACAGGAGGAGGGTGGTCACAGACTTCTTCTAAGCATCTTTGCCCTCCCCTGAAGGACTTCTCTGAAGAGCCCTGATTCGGTTCATTTCTAGAGAGCTGGCGAAGAGGGCAGGGGAGAGTAATAAATGGTCCCTTGAACAGACGAGTCAGTAGTACACGCCGCGTGACAACCTAGACAGCCCGTTTAACTGCAGCCAGTTTCCTGCTGAAGATTCATTTCTAAGAGATTGTGAGAGGGCTCGAACAGGAAGCTGCATCTTCACCAAACGGTTTCGGTATCAGTGTGTTATCTGTGGTCATTCCCCTCTACAGCTTGCGGCCAGCTTCTGGTTAGCAGAGAAAGACACTTTGAGCTGAGCTGGCATCAGTTCCCACCTACTTAATCAGTTAAGTTGTGAGCCGTGTGGTTAGCTGAGTCCCCCGGTTGTCTTGTGGATTGCCAGGGACAGGAAGGTGGAGATGCATTGAGTGGTTCAGACAGGAATAGCTTGGTTATCTGATGGTCACCCCAGAGACTGATAAAATTATGTGAGCTCTTTTCTGAGAAGACATCAAAAAAAGCAGAAACTGTTGTCTCTAACCACCTGAAGAGTTTACAACGTCAAGGGAAATTTCGCTTATCTTAAAAGCCTCAAAACTGTTAACCCGTCTTTACCGCTGCAGACCACAGCAGTGCCTTAGACTCTCGGTGCACGGAATGAAGCTAGCAGATGGTTACGTGCAAAGCTGTAAAATCTTATTGAGGAAACGTTAGAGCTCAGATCTTCCAAAATTACTTTGGCACTTCAAATTCAGAGGTGAGCAACTTAAAACATATGAGAGGAGCCGGTCTTTTCTGAGGGAGCATGCTCCGTATTTTTAGAAACCTCGGCCTCTTTGAGGCTCTCGCGTCGTCAGGAGTTTGGGCATGCAAAGCGATGAGTCACTTTTCAAAGCACAGCCTGTTTGATGAGCCTGGACTAATGTAAAGCCAAAATGATGGTGGCTGGGACATGGGCTTACAAAGGTTAAAACAGAGGAGGTGGTCGTATCCTTGGGACCACTTAGGGCGCTTGCTTTGGTTTTGTCACATCTTTGCTGAGCAAACCTCAGGATTAGAACAGATGAGCTTCAGAGAGAGGCCTTGAGCAAACGAGGTTTTAAATTAGTACTTTTAAAGAGGCCTTGAGCAGGTCGCTCTGAGCCTCAGTGCCCGAGTTTCTCCAGCCTTAAAATGGGGAAGTGGGATTCCTCTCCTTTGTACATTGAGATGCACAGATGGCGAGTGTTTTACTGAGTCGTTACTAAAATAGGTAAGGTAGTTCCGAACTGAAGGGCCACCTAATTTTTGTGTCTTGTGCCTAGTGTATAAGGAGCTCTGTGCTGCTTGTCCCGTGTCCCAGTCTGACCGTCCCTCGTCTCCTCCTGTCCCCCAGCCGTGCTTGCAGCCCAGCTCCCCGCGCTGCAGCTACCTGTTGTGGCACCGGCCGATGTCCTGCGGCTGCTGTCGAGCTGGAGCAAGGGGCTGGGACAGCGTACAGCTGTAGGGGAGAGGTTTCCCTGGCTGGCCAAGAGCCCTCGCTCCGTCTGGGCCATCACACCGGCGCTGGGGGCTCTAGTCCCTTCCTCGCTGCCGGCCTCGGGCTGACAGCCAAGGTGGGCTCGGCGACAGGGCTGCGGCAGCACAGCCTCCCCTGTGCCTGCACCCCCCCAAACTTCCCACTGGGTTCGCACAATCTGATGTGTGGTTTGTAGCTGCAACGATTGCCGTAATGAAATCCTGCGTGTCCGTTGGTTTTGTTCAGGTTTTGAAATAAAGCCTACGTGTTTGTAAGGGCGTTGGACAGGAGGCATGTAAGATGCTTTTGTCTGCTTACCTTGCTTGGCTCAGCCTCTGTCAGTGACACCCATAACAATCACTGCGTTTTTGACTCAAAGCTATTTCCTTTCCTGGTGCAGATTATGTCTGGTATGCATAACGTGTTAATTTAACAAAGCAGTTCTTTTGATACAGCTTTAATTTTTTAACAACAGCTCGGAGGCAATGATGTACAGATTATATAGTGTCAGTTTCCCAATTAAAGTTTTACAGGAAAATACTCTGGTTTTGCTTTAAGCCTGTGTTGAATTCTTCCTTCTGGCACTTGTGCAAATGGAAACTGTGCTATTGCAAAGCATCCATTTGAAACCTTGAAATATTTATTGAGGCTGCATTGAATACTGAAGCAGGAATCTTCCTGTAGGCTTCTTGATGTCTGTCATACACACATATTTTGTAATTAAGTGTCTGGAAGCTTGTGCGTGCGGTTGGTTTCTAGTGTTTTATTTTTTTGCAGGTTTTGTTGTTGTTAGGCTGTTTTTCCTGAGAAATGTATTTAATGCATCCCTTTTAAGAGTTCCTATGAAATCTTATCCAAGGCAAGACCACGTCTTTGATGTATAGCGTAATAAATACGAGGTTCCTACTAATCGTTATGCAGAACACTGAGGAGGTGGCTAAACTGCTGCCCTTCCTAGAATGTCAGACCCTGTGAAGATCATTCCTCCTGTTTGGAGGGTATGGGATGGAGAGCACCTGAAGGGACTAGAAGAAAATATTTCATTCTTAAAACGCTACCCACAAACTCAATTTATTTTTTTTTTTCTTTCCCTTTCTCCTCCTCCTTCCCAGCCCTTTGTCTTGGATAGTATCAGGTCAATGGCTTTTCCTGCTTATATCACCTGGAAGCAACAGGGACTGACCATATCCAAAATTGTCTGCTGGTCTAGGAAAGCCTGCGACCCAGAGTGTGCTCCAAGGGATGTGGTTGTGTGGAGCATAAGCTGAAACGCAAAGGGCAAAGCAACGTAGCGCTGGCATTAGACAGGACTAGGAGTCATCAGCTCCAATGACAAGAGAACATGCCACTGCGAAGCTGCAGAACCAAACGCCTGATGGCATGTCCCTTGTGCCCAGGTCTCTGGTGTCCTGGTGACACTCTCGGGGTACTAGCCACTGCTCAGTCCAACCAGAGGCACGTCCCAGCTCGGAAGAGTCCAACCCACCTGCAAGTTGTGCGATGACTAGAAGAACTGGAGTATCAGATACCTGTTTTAGATCAACCTGCAGCCTGCAGCAGTGTTAGTTATTGCCCGGATTTGCAGAGAAGCGTGGTAGCATGAAATCTCTGCAACAGCATCCAGATCTAGCCATTAGTGGGGAAGGTACAGCTGCTCTTACTGCATAGTGAGCACGATCTCTGAACCTGCCACGACCCAGCAGGCTGGGGCAGGTGGCTTCTCTGCCTTCAGAATGTGCTGAGAGTCTGGAATGTCCTCTGCTGCCAAAGTGCCAAGGAAGCCACCTGGTCCGCTTTAAAACCAAATGCTGCAGTCTCATGTGTTTATCACTTTCCTTGTTTTCTTCCTTTTTCTATTTCCAACCAATCTCTTTGGATTAGTCCTACTGCTAGATAATTATGACTTTCTACATGTTTTTCTCAAGCTTGGCTGCATTATTTTTGGACAGCTATTTAAGACAGTATTTTTTAAAACATACTGTGTCCTTATTTGCATATTTGCATTTCAGAACAAACAAACAATGATATTTCTCCCAGTACATCATTCTTCAAATATTTTTCTTAACAAGTAGAACTTTGTCAGGCATGCCAGAATCAGCTTCATTATATGAATCCTATTTATGGATCCTATTTAGAGCATTGGAAGGGAGGGAATTAAAGGGGCTGTTTCTACAAAGACTGTATCTGGTGCCATGTGAGAAGGTAGGGTAAGCATTGGTTAATATTTCAAGGAAATTACAATAGTTCCCTAGAAGAAGGACCTTTGTTTCTTTCTTTCTCTCTTCCCACCGTTTCTTCTTAAATTCTCTGTGTTATTTCCCTCATCAGACACTGGGACAGAGACCAAGGACCTAACCAGAAGCTCTGCAGGATGAGGGACGCCATGTAGAAATCCTTAGTAGACACTAAACAAGATGAACACGCAAACCTCTCATGTTGTTGTGGTATGATGGGCTCTTGGTACATATATTAAAAAAAAGAAAAAAGCATTTATGTGGGAAATAAAATCCAAGGCCTTCATTATCAAAACCAAAAGAAATTGATTCTGCAGCAGTGTTTTACTTCAGTGATTTTATTTGTATAGTGGCCAATGATGGACGCAAAGTGAATCGTTTGACCTGAGGGATGTTAGCACAAGATGAGAATTAGTTTCTGCATCGCTGATGGGCTTCACTGTGGTTGGTGCAGGGAGCACAAGTATTGTGAGCAGCATAGCCTGTCAGGCCCCACTTAATCCGTAAACTCAGTAGATTTGAAAGCATCTTGGGGGATGGGAGGAACAGCAAACCAACCCAGGGATTCTGGTAAGCGTTTCTGTTGCGTTCCTCAGTTGAATGATGGCCACCGAGCTGTTGGGTTGGCAGGATTGATGTGGGAGTTGCCTTTTGGAACTGAATGCTAAAATTTCAATAGTCTTGCAAATATAAAGGAAATCAGTTCCTCAAAAGCTTCTAGTACTACTGCAGCATTGAATGAGGAAACTAGTGGAAGTTGGTTTAGGCAATGTGCTTTAAATGAAGTGTACGTGTTCAAACACGCATGAAGAGCAACGCAAATGAACTTTAGATTAATCTGGTGTTCAGGAAGAAGGAGTTTGACATGTTTTTAACTGAAGTGTCTGCACACTACCCATCTTGTTGGCCCAGAGTGCTCTGACACACGGTGCATCAGCGACTTGTGCTTTTAAGTTTCTGTTCAGGTGGTTGGGTCAGCAATCAAAACAGGCTCACTGGGAAGATCAAAGAGGAGGGCAGGTCCTCAAAAGAGAAAGAAAAATTAGAAGGGCAGTTTGCAGTTTCACATTAATTTTCTTCATTGCTATACTGGACAGCCAGGGAAAGTGGGTAGAAGACAATTGCTTGCAAGGGTTGAGTCATGTTGAAATGTGCAGAAACAAAGCTGCTGCGGGGGCCGCCTGCCAGCTCTCGGGTGCGGGACGGGTGGGACGGAGCACAACCTCTGAGGTGTGCAAATGGTTCCGTGTCTGAACAGCACGTTTGGCACCGACTGGTTTTATCTAGAGTTTTGGAGGGGCAGGGAAGGGGGCTTTGGAGTTTTTTGCATTGTTTTTTGCATTTGTATTGTTTTACTATGCACTATTCTATATTTCTAATAGTGCGAGAGAAAGATCCTCAATAGGACTAGGTTCTGCTTCACCTCGGGGATGTTTTACACCTGATCTGATCAAAACCTTATCTCTGATCTGTCTTTGCCTTGGGCAAACATCCTTGTGCGTATTCTGTTCAGGTAGCTCTTTACCTGGCTGGCCTTGGACAATGAGTGGGAGAACAGTACGAGTTTTTTCATCTCTGTCCGTGACAGCCAGTTTCAGTGGCCAGTCCAGCCCAAACCACGGCAAGTAGGAAGTTGCAGGAATCCCAAGAAATCCCAGTATGTAGAGGGAGTGGGTCTCTGCTGGCTAAGCGGGACCACAGCGTGGCTGTGGCTGGCGGCTTCCCTGAGCCGGGTGTTTTTGTCTCACCAGTACCTTCTCAAGTTGAATGATTTTGTCAGAATTTGCTTTAAAAGAAATGAATTCTTATCAGTGGCTGTGAAACCTTAGGCAAACATGTCACTGAAAATAAGCTTACAGTGGCTTGATCAAGATCTCATGAATTGAGGTTTTCAGATATTTAAAAGTGTTCCATTGTTGTAAAGCTGGAAGCACAGGTAGGAAGGACTCGTAATTAAAGTCGCATTGTGAGGAGCCAGATTCAGAACTTCATGGTGCCTTGCTGTTGGCATGTTCTGGTTTCAGAATTGTAGTAAGGTGCCTTTAATATTTTTTGGGTTTCAATTTGCTCTAAGTCTGTTGCCCTTTACCCAAACCCCCTAGGTTTCTCTCATACCTCACTTAGAGTCTTGGTGGTGGTTTTCAACCTCTTGCAATTTGCAAACGCCGTAAGAGAAAAGCCACTAAAGTTGCAGAGCCCGATATTTTGAATTTAAGGCCATCTTGACCACAGGCTTGCTTTTCTTAGCTACCTTTTTACAGCTCATTTGAGAAGTGCTTGGCAAAACCAGAAGTCTGATGTCCCAGGGCTGAAAACCAGTGGCTTGATGCGGTGGGGCCCTGTTTGTGGCTCCTGCCCCTGAGCACTGCTGTAGCGTGAATACCGACTGCAAACCAAGTGTTACAGAAATTTTGTTTGATGTAGGTGTACCTTCAGCGTCACTGCAGACTCCGTGTGTCTGTCCCAGTGGGCTTTCTGCCTTCTGACTGGAGTTGGGGTCGGATTTGTTAGGATATTGTGGTGGTCTCTGACGCCTATTTAATTTTGTTGGAGTGGTATTTTTGTGGCACCGTGGTGCCGTGAGAGCTGTAAATGACCCCGTTATTCAAGTAGACTTTATAATTTGGTTGGAAAAATTGCTTTCCGGTGAAACCGAGCCTGAAAGTTACCGTGTTCATTAGTCACTTGAAGTGGCCTACAGTAGTATAACTTGCAGATTATTTTACAATATGTACTTTTCTGGTTGCTTGCACAAATGTAATACAAAAGTCGCTTTTATAATAATCTTTAAAGTTGCAGCCTTGCATGCTTGTAATTTCAGCATCCTGAATGTTACCCAACAAAGGAAGTGTGGGTTTGTGTTCAAAGCGCAGGAGGAGGAGACAGAAGGTCTGTGTTGTATTCCCAGCACTCCTGTAATCTGGCTCTGGGATCTCGGGCACGCTGTTCGCTGAGTCCTGGTTAACTCCCGTGTGGGGCGGGGAGACCTTCAGGGCGCAGCGACAGGCCCGGCAGTGCCGAGGCTTTGGTGGTCTATGGGATATACTGGTGGAAAGACGTAGTATTGTTCAGAGTGCAGGAATCCATGGGGTTAAGAAGTTACCCCAACAGTTGAAAATGGCATTTCTTCCACTTCTGTCCAGGGGTGGAATCTGCTATGAACATCTTCATCTTCAATATTATTTTCCCTCTGTTACATTTTTATATTTTACACACAGGGGCTTGAGGAGATGGGGAATTTTGGAATCGGCACAAGCACAGGTGATGGTTTATCCTTGAATCCCGCCTGTTCCTCTTGCGTATCCCAATGTCTAAGGTTACCCCTCCCCGAAAAGTTCTTGCAGAAGCCCGGCACGTTGTGTTACAGATGGCCCCTTATTAACTCTGAATTTCCCCAGTTTCTTTGCTTTTCCAGGTTTGAGTTAGACGGCTTGATGTAACTTCAGAGCCGTCCTTTTGATGGCTGGAAACGATAATAGCCTGTGTCATCTGCCCTTTAGACGGAAGGGTTATGCCTCGTCCTTTATTCCTCGGCTCTCCCTGCAAACCCCGTCCCACAATGCACCCGCGCCGCTCGCAGGTGTTCCCGCGGATCTGCCCTCTCACATGCACCGCAAATTAGTAACAGAAGCTAATGGCCCAGCATGCGGCCATCAAAGGGCTGACAATTCCAGCCTTTCCAAAGGGCCCTTTATGTCAAAGCCCCCCACGAGACCTGTCCGGCTGAAAAGACTATTTGTCTGTCCCTGTGTGCGGGCCTGCCGCAGCGCCGCAGCCGGCTGCTGGCCTCACGCTGCGCCCTGGACTGTTGCTGCTAGCAACAGATAAAAATCACTGTTAGCCACAGCGGGGCCCACAGCACATCAATCATCTGGCCCAGATAAAGGCCCCGGGCCTTTGGCCCTATCCTTCGGTTGTTTCTAAATAATTTCCAGTGGCTGAGCATGCTATGGTGTAGGCTGGGTAATTCAGTCCAGAAAACTTCATTTCACTAAAAATGCTTTGATTCTTTTCTTTTTTCTTTTTTTTTTTTTTTTTTAAAGACTGTTTTTGTTCAAATAGATGTTTGTTTCGAAAGGGGGAATTTAACTGATGAAAGGGATGCCGTGAAAGTTCAGAGTGAGAATAATAAATAAAACTGTGTGGTTAAATGTAAAGTACAACCGAATGGGCAGCAAAAAAGAATTAGCGTTTACCAGGAGCAACAAAGCAACTTCGCACTTTAGCGGAAGCCTCTCTCTGCTTCAGCATCGTTCAGCTTCCCGAATTTATATATATTTAAATAGAGATTAATCTTTATATGTGGATAACATCATTTCCACCACACCTTTATTAAAGAGATTTATAGCTGGGTATCAAATTACACTTTTAATACAGCCTAGTTGATTTTTTGGTAGCAGCAAATCGTATTTGTAACTCAGAATAACTAAACAAATTTGACAGTAGCAAATTTTCTCCTTGACATAGCTAATTCTTCATCCTGTCTTAATGCTCTGCTGTAAAACCATAAGAAATTGTGATGCTGAGAGCTTGACAGTCATAGGTTTTGTTCTTGCCACTTAGCAATCCTTCAAAGAAGAAACATTGCAGTTTAAATGGAGGGACATCACAGCCTCCATAGCAGGGAAACGCTCTCTGTAGATAAGCCCCGTTTTGCCGTCTTGCTGGCTTGTGCTGTGAGGATAGGGCAGGTGGGATATAGTGGAATATTGAAGGTAAAACCAAGTGTTAGGTCGCAAATAAAATCTCTGTGGAAACCCTAAAAATTAAATCTCAGTCAGCCTGCCTTCTGCACAAGCATCTTTGCATACTAATCGCATGGGCCTTTGTATTATTGTAGATCCTAATTACCACTAGTTCTCAGTGGGAATTGGACACCTAATTCTCTAACGCTGCTTTTAACCTCCCAGCTTACAAGCCCTGCATTTCAAGGCACCTCGATCCTGCTGGTATCTTCCAAGTACAGGCTTGACCCAGCACGCGTGCACTGCTGCTGTTCAGGGGAGGAAGAATCTTGCGAAATTTGTCAGCGTAGGCAGCGTTTCTTGGTTGGGTACGGTCACGGGCTTCAACAGCCGCTGGGACAGCTGGCTGGACAGCGATTCCTCTCCGAGTCTGCTGGAGTCCTAGCACAGGAGCTGGTTCACTTTACCTGCTTACTGCTCGTGCGGCTGTGTTTAAGCTAAAAGGGACACTTAAAAAGAGCTAAATTCTCACCTGACTGGTATTAGTGGACACTGAGCCTTTCCTTTCAGCTGGACAGGGCTTCATCCAGAGTGCCCTAACAAAGCGCTGAGCCTCTGAAATCTGACTTGTTGCTTTGTGGAACCTGGCATGTATTTCATACTCCACTGGATGAATATGATATATATGAAGAATTTGAGAAGTTTTCTGTAGAAACAGGAAAGACATTAGCCTGACAAAATATACCTGTCCAACGTGTCCTTCAGTATCTTCTCTGAAAACAACCCGAATTTTAAGATTGACCCTGATGGGTTTTGAAATACATAACAATAAAATATTTTTCAGCCAGCAAGGTCACTGTAAATGCCACTAGCCTGTTTCCCCTTCTGCTTATTTTTTTAAACTCTGATATAACGCTGCCTAAGAAATAATGCAGGAAGTGACAGGGAAGGGTAGGCTTAAATAACCCTGAGGGTGCTTATCTTCCTTGGCATTAACTTCATATCCACATTCATTATGTGAATGGGCCAGGGAAACTGTTTCTGTGACAAATTGGAGTGCAGGGTAGGTTGAACAGGCTCAGTTCAATTTTAGGTAATGGTATACAGTCATCTATATGGCGATGTGCAGTGCATGGTGTAGTCCCTCATTTAGAGAAGTTTGAATGCATAAAGCCCTATGAGAAACACTGTGATAATTCAGTTTCTTATTTTTAGGAAGAGTTGTAGTGCATACAATTAGCTCCTCCGTTCTCTCCCCTCCCTTCTTTTAATAACACCAGTAGAACTTCCCTCCATCTCCAATACTGCCTTGTCAGGGTTGAACGTTCAACGTAGCTGCAGTTGCGAGGACGATGGGGAGTGCGAGAGAGATCCTCAGGTAGGAGATTGACAGGCGCATTGACATAGCCATTATGATTCCATGGCAGACAGCATGGGTTATTCTTCCGTTGCACCGCTGCGTACATATGTCAAACAAAAGACAGTTTCAATTTGAATGGGAAGATGAGTGGAGTCGGTAGTTTGCTGCAAGCCGTGTGATACTTGGGTAGAGGGGCCTCCAGAATCTTAGCTAACACGTCTGATCCTTGCTATACAGCGTGGCTAGTATTCTGCTGAAAGGTTGCTTGTGGAAAATGTAACAGCACTTGTTGATAAATGTTCTTCATGCTAATTGACCACCGTGTTTGCAGACAGATGCGCTGACCTGGAGCTTCCCACGTGCTCGTGCAAATCCCTAAGATCGGCTAATTAACTTCTCCATCTTCATTTCCATGCCAAAACCCTTTAAACAGAATTATGGAAAACAAGTGAAAGAAAGCATTGGGCCACAAGGAGGAGGAGATGCAGGCTGCATATAATTTGTGTGTTAAGAAACAACCAATATGGGATATCTTCCTTCAGTGGGAAGACACAAAATTTCCTCTTTAGTGGGTAGATGAGGGTGCAATAAGCAGTGAGGAATGATGGGAAAGTCAAGATGTTGTTTTCCCGACCAGTTTTTAGATTATGTCATTTTATGGAATCGAGAGTCTCAATTCTTTAGTAGTAATGGCATTTTTAAAATTTCATTTGCCCTCAGCTGATAGCAGTAGTTTTAACCTCGACTTAACATGGGGTCTTGTTTGGGCCAAATCTAGCAGATGTTAATCTTGGAAATAGTTCCTCTGAAGCTGAACAAATCACTCAGGTGAACAAATGGAGCAAACACTTGCCCGAACTCAGGAAGCTGTCGTGCCTTGCTGTCTGAAGGCATCTTCCAGTTGCTCGTTGCAGGCCATGCAGGCTCTTCACTGCACGGGGTTTTGGATCGCGTCTGAGCTCTGCAACTGTAAACAGTCATGAGGTGTTGAACAAATGGCATTTCCTCTTCAAGTCTAAGCTAATACGTAAGACAAATGCTCTGTGATACTGAAAAAAACCTGTTATCCTTGTGCCTTAATAGGATACCATTCCTTGGGATGGAAGAAATGCTCTTTTTGCAGAACTTAGAAAATATAAGGGTATTCCTTGGTTTTCTATACCAGCTAGGCTGTGACTTTTGAGCAGCGTTGTGACTTATAAACAGCAGCTAATATGTGTTGGCGTAATCTATTGCACACGGACCTGTTGTAGGTGTCACTCAAAAGTGTGCTCTGACACCCTCCCCAGATTGGTTCTATTTATTTCTCCTATATGGTGTATTGTCGAAAGGGAGTCCAGAGCCAGTCCCCTTCGGGGATCCCTCTGAAAGCTGTTTCTGGACAACAGCAAACCCAGGAAGCTTCATCCTGCCTTTTAAGGCTTGTCTGATAGGTACGCTGTGGGAATAATTGTAATCACAGCGACGGCTGCTAGGCAGGGGGAGGTTTACTTTAATTGTTTTAATTAGATACAGATCTGCTGGCAACATTTTCTTCCATTTGTGTTAGACTGATGCCTGACTTGACCTAAACGGTTCATAACTGTCATAACTTTCCGGTGTTACTGCCGTAGTTTAATGGTGTCCACTGGTTATTGTATGCCATGCGTTACCCTATCGATCGCCATCCTGCTCAGTGTTTCTAATTATGTGGGAGGACGAGACGACGTCGTTGTACCTGGCGTCTTTCCAGTATGGGTGTGCTAACGTTGCAGCCTGCCTTGCCATTTCTTTGAACGTGGTGTTGATCCCACCACCTTGTGTGTTTAAATTATTGCTAAATTGCAGTGTTTTGAAGCCACAGGAATATTGCTTAAAGAACCCTTCTCATAAAACAGCTCATTAATATGTGTGCTATTCAGGGTTTGCCAAAAGTTTTGTGGTCTGTCTTGCCTCCTCCACTCTTCACTCCTCTCTGCCATCAAAATGTCTGCAGGAAAGTGTGGGCAAAATTGATTCCCCTGTGGCTGTTTCAAACTACACAGTTCGGGCTCATCCTTTGATCCCTCCTCATGACTTTATTTCATTATCCCTTAAGTATAAGGAGGAAAGTTAATGACATCATAAAAACTAGAACTCTATAAAAGATGTTTCTGCTGATTTACTACCAATGTACTAGCAGCATGTCATATAACTGCCCATTAAAGATGGTGAGTTGCTCTCCTGCCTGCAGCTTTCCTTATCACCAGCCCTTTTATTTATGACCAGATTATAGGCATTGGGTGTGCACAGTAAAACATAAAACTTATTTTTATCATGCATATAATTAACCCTTTAATTATGGAATTAAATTGCATCCATCCTCCATTTTTATTTTAAAAAGTATTATTAAATATTCCTGTTTGTCTTCAAAGACCTAATGTGTTGCTGCGAGAATGCAGTTCATGGTTTCTGGTTATGCTGTATCTGTCTTTCCCTTTCCAAGCATTACCCAAACAATTCTGATCAGTGAAGAGGCCAAGAGACATAAATAGAAGCTTTTCTTACTTAGATAAACAAAATCAATTTTTTCCTGGCCAAGGAAGTTGAATTTGGTCTATGGAAACCCTAATCTTTCTTGCCTACTTCTTAAACTTCCAGCTCTTTATATGTCCTTCCTCCAGCCCTTAGGATACGTAGTCAGCTCGACAAGTAGTTACTTGAGGCCACATCTCCCATCACAGAATCCATCACCAGTCTCACTGTAATGACTGATTTGTCTGGTCGTGCAGCTTTGGGCTCTTGCTTTGTGCAGCGTCACGTGCGTACTTCTGTACTATCCTTCCACTGGACTCAGTGCCTGCTGTTTTCAAACAAACCTGTCGTTTTGGCTACCAGTAATGATTTTGAATGCCAAACGCCCCCTCCCTCCCGCCTGCGACTCTAGATACTTCAAGATAAGCTTCATATTCTGAAAGCAAGTATCTCGAGTTGTAGAGGGGGCTGGGGGAAAGGTTGGGTGTTCAAAGGCTTCATTGCTCCTGAGAACCTTGGCCAGTGAAGTCACTTGTTTAAAATGAATCACGTTCCTTGCGCATCAGGCGTTTTCTGTTAATGCAGTCCTAATGGTTTGTTGGCTAGACACTGGCACTGGATCTCAGTCTTGGGAATGCACTGTGATCAACTTTATACATTATTAAAAGCTGTTTGTCTTTTTGTCTTTTACCCAGTTAGTTGTTCCGATTTTGGTTTGCTGATCATGGATTGCTGACAAAGAATCGGCATTCCTCAAGCGAAAAGCAGGAACAGAGCTTTCTGTTCATACCGCTTCTATTACCCAGGCTTTCTGTTAATACCTACATCGTTCTTGAGAATGTCTAAGAACCAATGTTCTTTAATAGCTATTTTCCTGGGGCTTTCCTTGGCTGGGGTATGAATTTAGGGTTTCCCTGCGCAGTGCTGATAGGCTGTCCTAGGCAGACGATGGCAAGAGGGATGCTGTGCTGGCTACGCGATTGTCACCTGGCACAACTGGGAAAAATCTCTGATGGTTTCAATTGTTTTGAGCTGGTTTCCTCCCCCTCCTTCCAGGAAGGAGAGGGAGATGTGATGTATGATTGCATAAGCTTGTTTTTACTTGGGTGAGTGATGGAATAGGAGAAGTTCCAAATGAGGAAGTCATAAAGAAAAATAATAAAGGAAGGAAGCAATGAATTAAACTCCGAGTGCTTTGTTGTATGGCTGTGATTTATAAAGAGGTATTTATTTATTTCTTACAGAAGGAATTCCATCTCTGCATAGAGTAAGACAAATAATAATGGTAAAAATAAAGTATTACTGTGTCCATACTGGACCCTGGCTGCCTGTGATCAGCTCACGTTCATTTTGTTTAAGATACAGTAGATATCTCTACACTGACAACAGCACTGATGTCTAGGCAATAGGCAATGGTTTAAATTTTAGCATATCTCCAGTTTATGAAGAGTAAAGAGTAGCAAGCGCCCCCCTGTTCTGAGGAAAAGGTACTGAGCGTGAAATACATTCTTAATTACAAAACTGTTTTAGTTGATCTGATGGCTTTAAATGATGCAGTACAGCCCTATTGCCTTCGAGGCAAACCTTGGTACTTGTGTAACTCCGTAATAGGTGGGTGTTCAAATTGAACGGAGACTTCCCAGGTCCCTGGATGTCTAAGCCTGAGATTCAGAACCCGTTGAACAGGCAAGGGAAGCCTTTTGCATGAACCTGTCGTTACATACTGGTTTTAAGGGTGATGGTATCTCAGTTCATTGCCTTAATGAGAAGAGTCCATCTAAATCATGAAGGCTAGATATTCCATGTGTGTGTTGGACCAGGTGTTCCAGGAGCTCCCCTCCCCCTTGTCTGGGCTTCCAAAGATCCTGTGCTCATTGAAAGCTTAATTAATTAATGAGTAATCAGTTCTCAGCTCTAGGGTATCAATTTAAAGGAAAAATTGATTTTCAAATCCAAATGTCTCAGACTATTTATATTCTGAAACTACTGTGCATGTCATAGTCCTATTTAGAAAAGTGTCCAACTCCACTCAAGGGCAGGCAGCCTGAGGAATAAATTAATTCTTACCCATCAGAGGATGAGTATTACAGAGGAGCTTTGAATATCAGTGTGCTAGTGAGAAGGAAGCTTGTGAGTCTCATACCTGAATCGAAATTGGCCAAGTATTTAAAATGCACATTTCATTGCTGCCAGACATTTACCTAGCATGAACATTAATAGAATGAGAGGGGAAAAAATTAGAGGTTCAACAATAATTCGAAGTTCTCTGTTTATAATGTGAGAAATCATCAATTAATTCCATACCTGGAATAAAACATGCCCTAAGGCCTACCATCTGCCCACATTTAAACTTGAAGATAATAGATTTGGAAGAGAAGTTTGTAATTATTTGCTAGGTGGTTCTGATTAATTTACAAGGAAAATTGCTAATACCGATAGTGTATTACCCTGGGGCCAAGTGGAAATCACAATATTGCAGAAAGGGATAACATGTAAATGATGGCTTGTGCATTATCTGTTAGGCTGATTGGACAGTCTGATTATTCTTCTTAAGCCACTAATAGATGCATATAAGATTAGAGTGTGCTTTGGACAACATGACTATAATTCTCACCTAACAGGCTGTAGAAAATAGGAAGTAAATATACCCCAGTGGCATTCTTAGAAATTAAAAATGCTAAAGGCTAGATTATGAAATTATAATAGATTTACACCAGCATGACTGAGATCAGAATCTTGCCTTGTAGCCCTGAAAAATACATTTATGGAGTGATCTATAGTGGAAGCCTTGGAAATTATCATATAGGGAATGCATGCGAGCCGTCTTCGCTGGCAGGTACCCGTGTGCTTTAAAGACGTGCTGAAAAAGCCAGTGTAGAGTCTTGCATTAAATTCAAGTTGAAACAGACTTTACTGGACTATAGCCCAGTGGGTATGGAAGAACATAATTTATCTGGAACTCTGAAATATTTAGTTTTGGCTGCTATTTACTTGCATTGGAGAACACTGTGGACCTTCTGTGCACCATTACAGTTAACGGCTGTACAGCTGCATGATTGAAGACTGACCTTTAAAAAGAGTGTGAGCTCTGTGTTGCCAAGGTACAACTGCTGGAGCAAAAGGCGTGTGTAATGTAGTCCTACGATAACAGAAGAAAATGGTAAGGTGAACCAGAAAACCCCTGTCTCCATGGCTGCTGGCCAGAGTCACTTCCATTGGCTTTGCTGTTTCTCCAGTTCTCTTCTGCTCCTGTGTGGTTCGCTTAGTGGTAGCAAAAGCCGAGTGGTAAAAGGATCCCTGAAAGATTATGGGTGGGTCTTTAAATTTGGGTAAAACTGCCTCGTCCATTTACAACAGCAGCAACCACCCAAATAGCACCTCCTTCCCTCTGACAGAGCTCTCTGCCCGTGTGGATTTACCAAGATCGTGTCTCCCTGCAACGCTTTGTCCCCTGCTGTCCGTGTGTCCTCCACCACTCCCCCATATAAAACCTCAGCACGGCACTCCGTATGAAAAAATTAGGAAATGTAGGAAATCATTACCAGTAAGGTGTTCGTTGCTGGGGGGGCAGAGGTTGTAAGCAGAAGTCTTGCTATTTCTTTTCTATGATCTTCGTGCTGGCTCGTACTTAAATGCTGTAGGGATCATTAGCCCTAGACGTTATGAGTCGATGCCTAACAACTGTAGCTCATATATCGTTTCAGAGACTGTAAATTTTCACTTAATGGAAAAAAATGTTGCACATATGTATAACAGAAGGTTTGAGGCTTTATGCTGATATCAAGTAAATAGGTCTGAGGTTCGTCTTCGTGTGACAGTGGAACCGTTCCTCTCCCTGTCTGAAACACCGTGTATTTTGCTGCAGCCGGTGACACCCACGTTCGGAGCGCGGGATGGCTGGGCATCGGTCACAGCAACGGTTGCAAGCAGATTCCAGTCTTCTCCAAATCTCCCTTTAAATGCAGTAATGAGTCCTCTGCACCACGGTAGGGTGAAATCACAGCTGCCAGATGAGGTGTGCATTAGATTTTTGAAATTCCCCTGTTTAAAACCTAAGGGTTTTTGTTTTCATTTACACAGAATGTTCTTGTGTTCTGAAGTGCAACACCTTCATGACCTGCTTTCAGTAAATAACGGCTCTTGTGCAGCAGCTCTCGGCACATTCAAGAGAAGTATTATTACCATGAGCAACATTTTTTGCTGGAAATTATCAGCTTTGAAGGAACACGGTAAAATTCTAAGGCCTTGGTGCTCATTCTCAAATTGACATCTTGTCCTGTACTGTCAAGATCATATGACATTCGAATCACATAACAAATACACCTGGTGTCTTTAGTTAAAATAGAAAATAAATGTTTCCTTCAGCAATGGAGCACTTTGCTAATATTTTATTGTAAGTGATAATTGTAATTCTCATTTTATCCTGGAGAATTCAAGTGATTATTGTCTTAATATAAAACACAGGTCCTTGTACGTCACTGAGACAATCTCATGTAGCCGGGAGCGAGCCGGGAAGCAGAGCGTGTTGGATCCGTATGCTCAGCAGCTCGTATGCATACCCTTGTGGCTGGCAACTTATACAGCATCTCCCGCAATTTCATCAGACCAAATAAGTTATGAGTCTTAAGGCTCTGACAGCCTGCTGCATTTTTAGAGGGAAGAGGTATCAGTCGCAACAGAGGAAACAACAGATTGGAATAGGTTCTTGTTTTCCTTTTCCGTTTCCCCATCTTGTGTTTTCTCTCTCATTGTTGAACTTTCCCTTACCTCATCCCTTCTGCTGTGAGCTCTCCTAGCTGCCACTCATCTTTAAATAGTCTTGATAACTTGCAATATCCGTTTTGTGCTGGTGGATTGTTGCCATACGCCAGTGTAAGTTGTCAGTGAGCATCTGAAGCCGTCAGTCGATCCACTCTTCCCAAGCCCTGCTGCTGTGTGAGCCAGAAAGCCTGCCCGATGCCCCTGCCTTCCCGCGGGACGAGGCTTTGCCCAGGCTGAGCATGCTCCTGGGACGGAGCTGGTGGGCAGGGACAGCCGTGCCGCGATCAGACCTTGCAGTGATGCTGGCAGGGATCTGGGCAAGAATTTGTCTCCGTGGTCAAGTGCCTAATTCAGAGGAGAGCTGGTGGACCAGCGCGAGGAGAGGCCTTGGCAGCGCGCGGGGTGTCCCCATGCCGTGGGCAGCTCCGTCAGCTCTCCGGGCTCCTCCTCGCGGTGCGCTCCCCCGCAGCTGGGTGCAGGGGAGCTGTGTCTGCCTGGCACAGTGCTTGGGAGATGAGGGCGTCGTGTCTGTCTCATTCCGCGTAGACCTTGGCAGCGGGTTCGGTAATGATTTCCCCTGCTTTAATCGTTCAGACAACTGTCCATTCACCATCAGTATTTAAAGAGCTTTCATCGCAGCTAAACAGACGTATGCTCCTTGTCACTGTCATGGTGTCAGGGAAGTTGCAGACGCTTCATTTCCAACACTTCCTTTTATTGTCCGAAAACTGTTCTGGAGAAACTGGGAAGGGCTACCTGCCAGTTGCATTGTCTTGCTGGATCCACTTAGTTACGCTTCAGCCCTTCATTTTCAGAGAGTTTTATCTGAGCATAATGTAAATTTATTTTTTTTCCTCTGGTTACTTTTTAATTAATATCCTGTAACTGCTTCAAACTTGCAAGGGAAGTGTTTTTTGATTTCTCTTTCATCGGGTAATTTTAATTATTCACACCATTGACTTCATTAAGTTAAAACACCGTAATATTATGTGTGAAACAATGATCTTTGGAACAAGAGAAAAATTATTCCTGTTTTTTTGGAAGCAAAATGGCTAAAGTGCCACTAAAGCCAAGTGGACAGACAGATGCTGGGTTACCCAGGCACTGCGGTGTGCTGATGGGTGATGCCCTCAGTCTTCCCTCCTCTGCACTGACCCAGAGGATTAAACACAAATGGACATTATGTACTTTTTCGTTTCTGTTCCATACCTGTGAGACTAAAACAGAGTGTCGATAGGCACAAAAGGGGACATCGGAAGCAGCGTGGTGAGTTTGCTGTGTGATTATTGATGTTCGTTGTCCCGTGGCATCCTGAAATGCCAGTCACTGAGAGATCTTTGCTTTAGCAAAACACTTTTAGATTTCAAACTCAAGTATCTTAATACAGAAAGCTCATGTCTTGGTTATGTCTCACAGCACCAAAAATTAAAATCTTCTAACTAGCAGAATCGTACCCTCCCGCCTATTATTGTGAAATTCAGATTGTTGGCAGTATTGCAAGTGAAAACAGGAAAATACGGCTCGAAGGAGTATTGTTCTAGCAACTTCAATGCTCCTTCGGTTGGATTTATTTAGATGTTGCCTGGGGATTTGGTTATTTTTAAGTTCCTGTTGTTTTTAGTAATTATGTTTCATTGTGGCGATGTGCGAGGATCGCACTGGCATGAAATGCGGAGTGCCGTGCTGTCAGGACTGTGTTGTCCTGTTCAGTTCTGCTTAACCTCCGCCACTGGTCATCCTGTCATTTTTCAAACTGGCTGCCAAAGTCATTAGTACTTTTTAATAATTGTTTGTATAGGTGCTTATCGTTACAGAAGTACCAGCGTCTACTTTTCTGTGCCAGTGCAGATGGGGCACAGATGAGATGTTAAAATTAGCGTCATCCAGGAACCAAACAGCCTCTGGTCTATGCCAAATCCGGTTCAGAAGTGGTGGTCCGAGGTGCGTGGTGGCAGCAGGGCTCTGCTGCTGATGCAGCCCCACGCTCGCAGGCGGGAGGGCACGGGGCACGGGGCACGGGGCCGCGGTCCCGTGTCTGCCAGGCCAGCAGGGGCCCGCTGCGGGAGCCACATGCGCTATTTCGGAAACGAGCATCTTAGTTTAACTGCAGCACTGTATCAGTAGATAATCGTCCTGTAGTACATTCTCACAGTTATCTGTTCCGACTAAGTAGATTAAAATGTTTTTTAAAAAGTGGTGGTGGGAGCTCCTGTCTTCAGTAGATGGGGTTTGTCTTCTGAAGTAAAATGAGACTGAGAGCTGCAAATTGCCCATTAGTCGTGTAACAGGTCTGGTCTGAAGTGCCGCTGGGTCCTGTGCCCTGAAATCCTTTATCAACCAGGACAAGAAAATTAGTCTTCCAAGCTAATTTGACATTTAAAAATATATATAAACAGGCAAGTAAGTGTGTCCAAATCAATCCTTGAAAAGTGTGTTTTGAACTACAGAACATTTCTGTCCTCGCAGAATGACAGTTAAAACATTGCTGTTAAAGCAGTAAACGGAAATTTCAGTTGCTTGTCAAAACAAGCAGCACTTTCCTTCTACAAAGCGTAAGATGCCGAACAATAGGCAGCACCTTTCAAAACGGCATCTTCATTATACAGTTAGGTTTCTAACGTAATCTTTTTATCCACGAATAGTGTATTATTTCTCCATAACACTTCATAATAAGTGGACATTAAATTAATGCTACATGGCAATGGAATTCCTGCGGAGTTATGTACTACCCCGAGATGAGTGCCAAAGGAATTCGGTACGATTAAAAGGAGACAGTGGAAGTGGAAGGAGGAGGGTGCCGATGGCTTATTGCAGGCGCCTCAGCTGAGCTGAGAATTACAGGACTGTTCAATGGTTGCAAGCCTGAGGGAGGACTCAGAAAACCCACAAGCCCGAACCTGAACTCGAACCACAAATGTTAGGACTTATTTTCTGGCTTGAGTCGCTGGGAAAATGATTAATATTCTTTGTTACATTCTTGCGACTTTAATCATTAAAATACCTTTGTCTAATTGTGAGCAGGATGCTCGTGTGAATGTGGCTTCATGGACCAGAGCCACGGGAAGCTGTAGCCAAGGGGAGGGTTTGGACCTGTCTCATGACAGCGTCCCCCAGCCGTCCCCACCAACCTGCCTGTCAGTTTGCTGCCAGACTGGTCTGCAGGGATCTGGCTGGCTCCTTTCTGGAGATCATCTGGGCACAGTTAACATGACAGTTGACTTCAGTGCCCACTCCAGCCCGATAGCGTTGGGCCTTGTTCCACCAGGTTTGCTTCCCACGCTGTCCCGGTGTGCCCCTGCTGCCCAGCAATCCCAGCCGGGGCCCAGCATGGGCAGTGCTCACCTGCATGTTACGGAAATGCCATCTCAGTGGGCTGCAACGTAGCTCTCTGATTTTCACACACTTTGAACCAAAAAACACAGGAGAAAATCATAGTTGTCTGATGTCCGTAGGGAGATCGTGTCAGTTCCTTAGATCTGTGATGCAGCTATGCCAAGTGCGTAAAGCCTTCGCTGGCAAGAGATCTGCATTCCTCCCCTTCCTCCGATCCAGGGTACTGAGATGCAGCATCTTGATGAAATGTATTTTTAAGAGGAAATAAGAACCAGGCATGAAGAAGAAAGAGCAGCAGCACTTGCTGTTGTCTTTGACGTGATGGAGTCTCTTGGGCTTTATGGCTGGAGACGACAGGAGGAAAAACTTGTGTTCGTCTCTTCCATACAAGTAGTGGAGAGTCCTGTCTCTCTCCATTCCCGGTGCCCATCCCATTATGCTGCCTCTGAAAGTACCAATTTTAATCCAAGTGAGGACTCAAGAGCAGCATATTAATGAAAAAAATAACAGATGTCTGTCTTACGAGTATTATTACCAGTCAGTGGCAGTCAGCAGACGTTTCTCTTGTATGCTACAAAGCAGTAGCAGATAGTTAGCAGAGCAAGCGTGCTGTGTCACCATCCCTGCAGAGAACAGAAGTAGCAGACAGTGTCCTTCCTTCATGGCAAACAGCCTGTAAATGAAATCTTCCCTCTGAAGACATAGCGGAGGCCAGACGGGAGAGGAAACCTAACCTGGAGTGTAAAAGCGGCGTCCTGCTGCTGACTTCTTGGAAGACAACAGTCAGAGGCAGCCTTTGACCAGCTCGGTCGGTGGTAGGTGCTGATGAATAATTGGGCAAAAGGCAGCGGGTGCTGCTGTTTCGCGCCACCAAGATGTATTTTAGTCTGAAGCAGGAGCCATTTTCTGCTTGGGGCAGCAAGAGCTGTGCATTCGGCAAGCGTCCTTTTCTCTGCTGGGCTGCAGTGAGGCTGGCCCTAGGGGAAGCTGCGAGGCTCATCCTTTCCACTAAAGAAAGCGAGAGCTGAATAGTTCAGTCCAGGGAACTGCAGCCCTGTTTGTCTAAAGGGATGGTGATCTCTGTTCCCAGATCTGATTGACCCCCAAGCCCTACAAGAAGAAACCGGCACCGTACTTCTGGGTAGCCTGAGTGCCAGCTGTGGGAGCAGCTGTGTAACTGGTTCCCTGTTTTGCTGAGCTGTGACCTTCCGGAAAGAGTCCCTGCCGTTGTGCGGCACTTGGTAATAGTTCTCAAACTCAATCCCAAAGCTCTCACTTTGTTTTGGAGTAATCATAAAAATGAATTTCTTTAAAAATAAATAAATAAGGCTCATCTTTGTTAGCAGGTGCTACCTGAGGCTGTCAAATAGCCGCACTGGCAGGGTGTTCTGTTGCCACAAAGCTGTCTGTATTCCGGAGGGTATAATGTGCAATTCACGGGCTTGACTGCTGCTTTCCACCTTTTCCTAAAAGAGCCGCAGTCTCCTTGTGAGCAGATGTTACTAAATCAGCCTGCCCCGAACACTTTATAAAGTCTTTTCGGGGAACTCATCCTTCTCTCTCCTTTTTGATGCTCTGAAATACTTTTTTTTTTTTAAACACCTGCGTTCATCCAAGAAATACTGCAAATAAATCAGGTAGCACAGAACGCTCTTCTTGGTGCCTTAAAGTTAACAATGCCTGCCAATGGTGTACTTGTGGCAAATAAATATCAAAAGCAGGGTAGTCTAAAAGGATGTCTCAGAAAAGGAGATAGAGATAGACAGAGATACAAAGATAAGTAGGTATGAAGAAACATCATGAGCTAATTATTCTGAGTGCATTATCAGAGTGGAATTGCACATGTGTCATCTACAGAGTTACCTTCCTGTGAACCAGAAAGTATAGATTAGTAGCAGACGTATCTGGTAAGTCTTGGCGGTCCGTTGGGCTGATCAATAACATCAAGTCCTGTCTTCCTTGTCTCTAGATTAAACTACAAATGCCTGGCAGTTTGGCGAGCCCCCAAGCTGGTGGGAGAGCAGGGGCAGGGTTTGGGGCCAGCCTCCGTGGGGACTGGTAAACACTTTCCGTGACAAGTTTGCCTAACTTCTGTAGCAAAGTATTAGTCGACAAATAGTAGCAGCGGGAAACATAACAAACATTACTTGAAAGGGTTTGGATCAGCAGGGTTTTTGTTTTTAACCGCGTGATAGTAAATGCAACATATTGTGAAGGAAAAACTAGCAGGAGTTAATACGTACCTGCTAGCAGATATTTGCTATATAATCTCATAAAAGGACAGTATGCCTCTGTTTAGGGTTACAAGAAAAGAAAAGTTCCTTCTTCCCAATGTTTTCCTCAGGAAGTACCTTTGCCTTTCATGCTCAATTATAATATTTTTGTTTTATGCTGAAGTCTGCGCTATGTCTGCGGAATTTTCCAAGCCTTCCTCCCTCCCCGCGCGGCTCAGCCCTGAGCCCGGGGCGGCGCTAGGGCTGCGTGCGGAGCGAAGCCTGGGGCGGTCTCTGAGCCCTGTGCTTGGCCTGCCCCTTCTCGGCCCGCGTCCACCTTAGCATCAGTGCAGAAGGTGCCGTTCACAGCTTGCCTTGTCTTTTCCATCAAAACGCAGGTGCCTCTCATGCTGGTAGTTGATTTTCTTTCCCTCTGACCACTCTTTTCGTTTTCTGCCATTCCCACGTCCTGGCTTCCATCTTTCCAACCGAGGCTTTCTAGAAGGACGCTTCTATAGCTTACGATGCTGAGCTGGGCTTGACGATGCATGGGTTCAGTTTCTGGCTGTTCAGTGAAATCTTTTGTTTAATTGTCGACGTCAGTTAACTTTTCTGGTCTAGATCCACAAGACACTGAGCTGATAAATCCCCACTGGGTATACTTACTTGTCCACCCCTAAAATGGGTTGAACTTCCCTATTTGAACAGGTGACACTGGGATAAATTCTTTGTAGATGCTAAAGACTGTGAAAGGGTAGAGATAGGCGAGCTAGGAAATGGGCTGGGACTGGGAGGCTGGGTGTACGTGGTGCTTCTAGCTCTGTTGCTGCTTTGCTATGATGACTTGGGGACCAGATTTTGTAAAACTGAGAGCCTGAGCTTTATCAAGTGAGGTCTTTGAATTAGACTGGGTGACGAACTTTGTATCAGTTGCCAGTATCATTAATGCTGAAGGGCTACAGCATATAGTACCTATATAGCTCCTAATTTGTTGCGCAAACTGCATTACTGCATAGCAAATCTGATCCTGGTTTGCTAATTCTTCTTTCCACCCCTATTAGGAAATACAGGTAAAGTAAATGAAGAGCACAGTTTCTTCCCCATTGCCTTATTCTGGGCTGTGCTCTCTGGGCTGTGACTTGGGAAGTGAAGGTCGGGATGGTTCGTTGCCTCTCTCAATCTTTTTTGCTTGTAAATTTATGCTTTCTTCCTCCAATTCTGCTTGAATTTCAAAAACCAATGGGCCAGACCTTTAGCTGGAGTAAATTGTCATAGCTCCATTGATTTCAACTGAGTATGTCAGCTTTCACCAGTGAAAAATCTGTCCAGTAAGCTGGAATGATTAACTTACAAAAACATTTGATTATCACATTTGTAGTTTTCTGTTGTTTTAATGTACTGTGACAAAGTCTTTCGAAGGATGATAGCTCATGATTGAATTATCTTTTTGTCCTTTTTAAAGATTTTATTATTTTTTGTTCCTTAAGGAGAGAGGTCTCTCGCTCTCAGTGTTCAGAATATTTGTTTCGTAGTGGTGATGCTTTGCAAATGCCGATGCAGTCTGAGCTCCATGGGAGTCAAACAGGACCTTCTCCTTTTTAGTTATCACTTTAAACCTCTACCCATAAATGGACGGGATTACGATTTGTACTGCAGCTGCGCGTTACCAGCAAGTAATGCACAGTGATGTGGGAATGCTTGTGAGTTTTGGTTTGCCGTACAGTAGACCAGCTCAGCAGCTGGCACAAACGGCTACCTTGTCTTTGTTTCACACCAGCTAAGAATCTGGACCGACCTATAAAAATTATTGTGGAAAAATTTCAGTGTAACATAATCCTACCTCCGTGTCAAAAGCAGTTGGGCTGCTTTGACAAAAACTATTCCAAAGCGCTGTGTGATGGTAGTGAGCGTGTCGCTGAAGGAGGCCACGTCTCCTGTCATACCGTGCCCTGTGCAGCTCCAGCCATTTCCCTCCAAAGAGGAGGTTGTGTCAGGAATGACAAAGGAAAATTTGGCAATTTTATGCTTGGATTTCTTGCTCACAAGGAAAAAAAAAAAAGTTTTGCCTGTGCTTAGTACTTGGAGAAAGTAATTATTCTGGTTTTATGCAATACCTTTCCCCACACCGAGTGACATGGGGCATTCGTCATTTGCCATTTGACCTGGTTTTTATAGAACATACTTAAATGCAGTTTAATTTCATCAAGATTTATTCACAGTAAATTTCCAATTATTACTCATGTCTTAACAGCTTCATCCAGAAAGCTTGAAGCTTTTCCCCAGCATATCATCAGATGTTCTTTCGCAGTATAAAATTAGTTAGAAAGTAATTTTCTTAATTTGGTTTCTTGCAACCAAATAAATGAAAATCCATCTCCAGCTGAAGCTGCGGGATTTAGGGTTTTCCTTTATTAAAGAGAAATGATAATCTATAAAGTAGGGATGTGGCTGGGGACGAATATTAACTACTAAAAGGCTTATCTGCCATAATATCTTAGAGATGCTTCGGCAACTAGCGATTCCCCGTTGACATTTTTTTATATATTTTGCTTGCAGCAGGAAATAGGACAGCTCTTATGTATCCTAAGGAAAAAATGGAAGATTTGCTTAAGCACCATCTCTTCTGCATGACTCGTGACATGCTGGAATAAAAACAGCAAGGACCCTGATTTAATACAAGTTTGACACCAATTCAGGGAAGCATTTAAGCATTTGCTTAAGTACATTCTTGTTCAACAAAGCACTTAAAACATGCTTAGCTCCAGGCACTTTCTTTAAGTCCTGTTAATTTTAATGAAATTTAAGCATGTGCCTAACTTTAAATAGATGCTTAACAGCTTGGCTGAGTGGAGTGCTACACTTTAGATATGTGACACTGGTGTTCTTATTTTTCTGGTGAAAAGATAAATAATAATTTCCCATGGATATGCTTACTGAAAGACATTGAGACGTGCCGTGATTGACTGCAGATACAGGGAGCAAAATGACATACCACAGGTGCTGCTGACAGAAGTTGAAGTGAAATGAGACTCCACCTTTCAATCTGCTTTTGAAGATTGCTTGGCGTTTCCATCCTAAGGCAGATAAAATTGTGATAGGTAGGTATGATACTAAACATAACCAAACATAGAGCTGAGCTGGAAGTATTTTATCTAAAAAATCAGTCACTGGTCCATCCTTTGTTGGCTAGTCCAAGCTAAGACTTCAGGAAGCCTTTAGCCATGACAGTAACCAGACAAGAAACTAGAGAGACCCCTAGGGTTCCTCCTTATTTTAGACATGTGACTTCTGTTTTACGGAAGGATGCCCGCTGGTCACTAGGATTACTGCAGCGACAAATGTATGACCTCGTTGACGCCTGACCCCAGAGCTGAAATCCCAAACTCCTCTGACGCCTTGAGCATCTTCGATCCTGTATGAGCAAGGCTCAATTTTGATCTCTGAGGCTCTCTCCCAGCGTCAGCCTTCACAGCGTGAACCCTATTCACTTTGCTCCATCGTCTGTTTGTCATATTTTCCATGTTTGGTTGATTGACAACATTGTGTAAGCTGACCTCAAGCCATTTCCATAAGCACAGACGATAATCAGGGCACCCAGCAGCCAATGTTAACCATGCCAGCTCCCTGTCTTCTGCAAAGAAATACATAAAATGTGATAATGAGTAAATGAAGTGTGAAGGCTTTCCTTCCTCTGATTTATGTGCAGAAGTGTTTCTAATTTTCCTGATGTTATCTCCCTTTACAGGATATAATTACCTGATTTACTTGATTGCCTTCTGGGAATATTTTTTATAAATTGACTTAAAATTGTTTATACTGTTGCAAACTGATAATTTCATAAAGTGCCTGCTAATCTGCTTGAGTTGTTTGTTGTATTTTATTTTGTATTTTTCCTCTTTGCCCTTCATTGCTTCTACTTGTAGTTGTTATGGGAAGTTGATATCATGCTTCGGACTAAGCTGAAAGTAGAATAGCTTGTCAAGACTTTTCATGTCATTGTCTCAACATGTTACTAAGAATACACTCCCTTACTTCACTTTACCAAACAAAATCAGAGCTTTAACTTTTAATATACATGACAGCACCTCCAGAGGTCTTAAGAAAAGGTCTCCATGTGAAATGTGGTGTGTAAGATCCCTCGTGTCATTAGTGTAGTTATATTCAAACAGATACTGGTGAGAAGTCCTCTGGCTTCACCTGTCTTCAGTTCCTAAAATCTGAAGGCTGGGACTGAGCAAGAGAACGTTTCCACTGTCCTCAAAGACATTGAGGAAGGGAACTTCAGGAGCAACTCTTGGGCTTCCTTTAAGTTCACAGCTAGACAGTAATACTAGGCTTTTTTATTTCCAGTCATTATGTGGACACAGGGTAGTAGTTTGTCCTTTGAAATACATAAAAGCCATATTTGGGAACAAACAAACAAGCAAGCATGTTGAAAAGCAGCAGGTATTGGGTTTGTATTTTACGTTTCTAAATGGCTTGTAGATGTAATCCTTCTGGATGCCTCGATGATCTTTGTATTTTCAGAGAGGAAAGCAATTTCTGGAGATTTTTAGTGTGCACTTTATTCCGCTGCCGAGAACTCTGCGTTTCTCCTCGGTAGTAGTGATGCCTCCCTCGAACCATGGCAAATTGGTCGTTTGGCTCAGTATTTCATCCCGTCCTGGCTGGGATCTGTTCTGGGTGGTTTCACCTCTTCACCTCTCGCACTAAAACTCTGGCTCACATTTTCATACCACATCCTGGTCCGCATCGTGCCCGTTACCCTGGCCTGAACGCACCTACGCTAAGGAGGTGCCAGAAATAGAGATGCTTCCAGCGATCGTGGGGCCAAGCTCATGGGAAGATGCCCGTGGTGAATGGGTAAATGGACACACCGCAAATCAAACGTTGGCCACTGTGGTGGTGTTTCAGTAGCTTTTAGTGCTTTTATTTTGGGTTTGCGACTTGAGATGTGTTACAGTTAGAGAAGAGCTAACAAACTGCTTGGTGTTGTTAAAGACAGGGATAATTATGATTTTATTTAATAGCTCCTCTAACATGCTGCTCTATCTTATTACCATAGGCTGAGCACTAAGCGAAGTGAAGAAGCCTCTCCGTTACTCCACTCGCTGTGTTTATTGTTATTGTGCACCCCCCCCCGCCAGAGATGCCTTTCGGTTGATAGCTTGCATTTGTTCAATGATACTTTACCTCCAGCGCTCCCAAAATGGCATCTGTTGCCCGGAGGCCACGTGCTCCTCCCGTATAGGCAATTGTGCGATCTGTAAATAGCTATTAGACTGGCATGGCCTAAATTAACTGCAAATTGACAACTCAATTGTAAAACAAAAAATGACCTAGTAATTAACAGGATATTTCCATAAAGGCATAATTACCATTTAGCAGGGCGCTATTTGTACTTCCCTTTATTCTAATAAACCCGTACTCCCTTTTTTCACTCTTCTGCCACAGAAAATATTATTGTTCCAATCTTTATCAATTTTTCAAGCTGACTTTACAAAAATAAAGGAGGATGAGTGAGTAACCGGTCTCTGTCCTCCCCTCCCCTCTCCTGTAGGGAAGAGAAGAGTTTGTTTGTACTGAACAACCTTTCCTTAGCAGGGGTTTGGTTTCTGTAACTCGGCGATAGCATCTTCACTCTGCTCCTCCAAGTTAAAGGCCTTCCTCCTTTTGTCACTTACAATCAATGGCGTGTTTGGCAGCTCTTCCCCACCCCCTCGTCCCTTCTCCTCCAGCCCAGGGAAATAATGGCACTGATGAGCTCTCCTCTTTTTGTCACACTCCTGCCAGCAGAGGAGACAAATTGATTTATGTATGTGGCATCCTACTCCTGATAGTGCCATAATTTACCACTAAATATTGCTTTGACACAATAGTTTTGTAACAAATACATAATGCATATTGCTCTACTTTCCCTCCACCTCAATCGGTTTTTGAATTAATGGAGTGAGACTCCCTCAATTCAGAGGAATCTCATGTCCAACGCCTGCGTGGAGCCTCGCAGAATACCAATCTGCCGCCTCTCCTCTGCCTCTGCTTAGTGTCACCTTGAAATGAAGCTGGCTCCCCCATTAGGTTTTTTTCCCCTTCCTTGCACTGTCAAATGAGGCGGTTCTTCACTCCTTCACGAGGAGCGATGCTTTACTCAAAAAGGCCTGACTTGATTTATTAGATAAAGAAAGAAATTGTGTAAAAGGCTGGAAGGCTTTGCATGTCCTTGCACAGAGCTGAAGTGTTACACGGGAGCTTGCAGTCGCTGGGTTCATTCAACTGGAGCAACACACTTGGAAATGCAAAATCCTTTTGGAATAAAAGGGACAGGCTCTTTCTGTCTGGCTTGATTGATATACTGTTTCTGCCTCCCGTCCCCGCGGCAGGGAAGAACATATCCCGCAAAGGGGATTCCGCATCCTCAGTAATTATTCGGGCAAGTGAACAAGTTCAGCGCTGATTTTTTTTTTTTTTTTTTTAACAATACCGTTCATAATGATTATATCACTAAAATCATCCTCGTGTTTTCTCATCACTTGATTTAAGAACAACGCAACAGAAGCAAAGGTGGAATTGGGAAGTGGAGGGGTTGGGGGCTTTTCAGGATATGTGGAATGAAATGCCGGCTGAAGCTGGAAATGAGACAAACTGAGCCTGCTGGACAAGCAGGAGGGGTGTGATGACTTTGTCTCCCTTTTTTTTTCCCACTCCTTTTGCTGGTGTACATCAGACTTAGGTACAGTTTTCCTCAGTTAACGTTATGGGTACTTTAAAAAAAAAAAGGAGGGGAGAGGGATTTCTTTTTCTGTATTATTCTGCCAATATTTTGAAGTGCAAAGGAGTCTGTGTGCCCCCATGGCAGCATTTGGAATTATTCTGCGTTCCTATGCTGAGCAGTCTGCTCGGGCTAACGGGAACCATGGAGCTCTGCCCTCCAGAGCCGTCTGTACATTGCCGTGATTCCCAAAGCCTGCAGACATGATGGAAGCCCTGGCATTTTTATGTTCGCCTGTTTTCTGTGTTGCCCTCTTTCTCTCTTTCTTACTTGACGTTTCTTCTGTACCAGCCGGGGGTAGACAACCTTGAGGTACGGAGAAGTGTGAGGAGCAGCTGCTTACCAAGTCCAGTGGTAATGCGGGGCAAGCCTGGCAGGGGCTGAGGCGTCCTATTTAAAGCTAAGTATTTTTGCATTGGTTACTGAATTCAGGTGTCCTACCCCACCTCCCTCATCCCTTCTTGCAGTTCAGAGCAACCATGCACCTGCTTTGTGGCAATTACCCTACACTTACGTGCTACTAATAATGGATGTTTGCTCCCTGCAGGTCTCATATTAATTTTCAGTCAAGCTACACGATTGAAAGAGAGGAACTTCTGAAATGATTACGGGTTGTAAACTATCTGGCAAATTACTACATATTTCTAGCACAGTTTCAGTTGTCAGAGATACTTCTCAGCCTGTATGCTTCCGAACAGTCCTATCAATTACGTTGCTTTTGACGTTTGAGCGGAGCCACCGTCAGCTGGCTTTGCAGCAGTTTTTCTTTGCCTTTGCAGCTTGCTGGTGTAACCAAGTGTGAGAATCCCAGGGGCGTCTGAATCCTAAAACAGTCATAAATGAAAAGTTCTGTTTTGTATGATATTTTCTTTTCTAGCTGTGAGAGAGGTTATTTACAGGCAGGTCAGATTTGAATTTCAAAGATCTCGGAAAAGACAGTTTGTCTAAGTTGGTCCCCTTGCAGATAACCGCATTGTGGTCTACCGTGCGTGTGCCGCCTGGCTGCTGATGGCCAAAGCAGCAGCAGCCATTCTCTGTGTCCCTGGGAAGGCTGCTGAACTCTTGCAGTCACTCTAAATTGTTCTTTATTTAAAGAACCTCCTTATTTTTCTGTTACACACAGGCCAAAATAACAGCCTTAAAATATTTCCCCTTTTTAGGTATCTACGTTACTCCATACATTGTTAGTTGTAGTTTTTCTTGGCATTGTTTTGACGACAGTGTACTTCCAGCGTTGCATTCTTGCGTGGCTATTGCTGTCAAGGCCTTCTTGTTCAATCCATTCTGCCATAAGTCATGAGCAGATTACTTCAGTTCCCTAATTATTTTTGCTGTTTGATTCTCTCCAGTTGAGTAACATCATTGTAATTCAGGAAGGTCCGTTGCTGACCATGATCTTCAAGCAGTGTCAAAGCTGTGAGATACAGAATGATGGATTCTCCTCTGTCATGTAGTGCCTGGTCATACGTCACAGTGATACATCATTACTGTAAGCTTTTTAAATCAGTGTATTGAACTGAAAATGTATGACCCAACCAGCTAGTCTTAACTGAGACTGATGTTAATGCTTGTGGTTTCAAAACAGGAGACAGCAATATTGCAGCGTTACATGTATGTGTTGAACAAGTTATTTGTTCTGGATGAGTGAAGGAACAGAATTTAGTGAGGCTACCGTAGTTGTATGCTGAGAATGTGGTACTGAACACAAACCCAGCCTTTACTGCTGCCCATTTCATTGTTTTATTGTCTTTTTCCTTTTGGAGGCAGGTCTATTGCAGCATCTTTGGTTTGTACCACTTCATTACTTGACCCCAGGAACTGTCATGTTGCCAGATGCTTGTGCATTTTGGGAGCGACGCCATTAGATATGATTCCTTCAATGAACTCAGGAGCTGGTAATCTGTCATTACATATGCCAAGAAAACTGCTTACCTGAGCCCAATAGCATTTACAGGTGTGAGATACTAATATTTCTTTCAACTTCTGCATTTATGAAATGCAGAAAGCAGTGCTGATGAGAATTACGTGCAGTATTTAACAAAGACAAGACTGTCAAGTACTAGATTACTGCAGTTTTCTTAAATCTCTTTTCTCCTTGAAAATCATAGCATCAATTTACCATAAACATTGCCTAAGTAACCAACACTGAGCCAACTCCTTCCATTCCTCTGTTGTCTGAGAAATCCCTTCTTAAATTGCTCAGTAAAATTATAGCATTTAGGGAGAGGGAAATAGCTCACAGTCATCAACATTATCTCTTCAATCTTAAGAATGCCAGTGTCTTATCACTCAGGCAGTTGTTGAGCAATTCATTTCTCCGCCTCTGTGCAAGAGGAAACAAAACAGCTGGGTGCCTATGAGAAACATTCATTATAATGCCAGAGTAATTAAGAGGTTCTCTTAAATGATAACTTTGCTGAGCTTTCAGATGTTCCTAAAGTAGGATGCCTGCTAAGGTTGCAATGTACAAGCTACATTATTGTCAGAGTCAGTTAATTACTGTCCTGCAAATCGTTAAAGTTTAAAAGAGGAGCAGTGCTGGTTGCTACTAGTTTGTGTGTGTTTAGAAGTACAACGTCACGGAGGAGAGCAACGGGGAAGGCACTGAGCCTTCCGTACGTTTGGGGGGTTTGATAGCATCTACATTTCTCACAAAGAAAGCGATAAACCAGTTGCTTTAAACCTTGTATTTGTCTGTATGTCCTCCTCCAGTTGCGTTTCATGTGCAGGAACTATGATCGAGATTTGATTTTGCCGCAAAGGAAAGAGGCGAAGTTGGAAACCGTTGTTTGTTAAGCGAGCGGTGCTAACTCACAGGATTACTGCATGGGACTGCAGGTAATCCCCAGCGAAGCTTCTAGTTGAGCTTGTCAACTAGAGCCTTAGCTGTCCCCAGAAGAGGAATATGGATGTTTGCTTTTGTCTTCAGAGTTAAGGATGCATATGTATGGTAGTGTCTCTACTTTCTTCCGTTTTATCACTTTTTGCTGCTGAAGCGAAGTCTAGATGTTTTCCTACCCTGGATTGTAATCCAGATCACAAGATTCTGAATTCCAATCAACATCTTTTAAAATGAATAGCTTTCTGAAGCCAGCCTTTCCCATTTCTCACAGTAAAGGTCTCCCTCCTTTGGTACGGGTAAGGTAAACCAGCTTGTTCCTCACAAAATTACCCAGAATTTGGCACATGTCAGGAAACTACCGGCCCTTCAAAGTGTGGACAAACAACAGCTAAGGTATTTGTGCTGTGGTTCACGGCCACCTTAATATTTCCAATCAGGGGTACTGACAGTTCAAGTACAATGCAGCCAAGTGCACTGTCTAATAAGGTTGTATAATTTTGATATAACAGCCTAGCTCTGTTGTACTATTAAAGCTTTAAAATATTAATGCTCGTTAATGGTGTCACTCAGCCATTTTATATGATTAGTTTTAAGTCTCTCTTGGGTAGGCAAGAAGGGGAATTTTTAATGAAATGTTCCCTGCTCATCTGACCTGCTGTATTACTGCATGAATGCCATTTTTATGAGGCAGGTTTATGACGTTCATTACTCTGCTCCTTGAGCCACTTCATGGCTGCTGTAATTTTTAAAGAAGAGATAAAAATAAGTCAGTTCTTTCTTTGCAGTCAAGAAGCTCTGCATTCTAGCTTTGACCTTTAAGCTGTCATGCACGGATTAATCACATTTCAGCTGGAGATTGTTTTAGACTTAATACTAGCAGTGGTCTGATTACCTTACTTGCCTTACTGGCTACTTCTTAAGGAGGTTTGTCAATGATTTAGACAAAAAAGACATATTCCAAATAGCTCTCTGTTTCTAACCTGCCAGCTCTGTGTATGTATGTGCATTCGCATAGATATACTTGCACGTGTCAAATCTACGTGATAATGCATATATTTTGTATGTAGGTATCCTTAGTACGGCAACCACAGGTTGTTAGCCCGGAAAATAGAGAGTTGAGCAGCACTGGAACCAGAACCAAAATTCCCGACTCCCACTTCAGAGCTGTAACTGTAGAAGTTTTTTCTTTGGAAAGGAGAAAGAAACTTTAAAAAAGAAAAGTTACCTCAAAACATCAGCACTTGTGCAGCTGTTTCCAGGTGAAATGGTATCACGTTGTTATCTACTCGAAATGGGATTAGAAGTTTAACTGCAGCCGGCAGCTGCCTACAGAAATTTGGCAGAACAATAGCACGGAGCTGCTGCTGTTATTAGCAGCAACGTAAGGTTTGTGACCTTTGATAAGCAAATCTGGTGGGAACACTACAGTGAAGTACCCAGGACTGGCAAAAACAACGTATTTCATGATTCAGTCATCATTTAAAGAAAGTTCTTGAAGCAGAAAAAGAAAAAAGTGATGCCTTATCAGAATCGCAGGGTGGGAGAGGGAACTGTGCCGTTGGAAGGTGCAAAGCCATGAGGAAAGCCTTGAACATGCTAAGTGAGAAATTAAAAAATCTTAGGAGTCCTTAACTTTTATGACAGAACAGTTGTTTTCCTTTTTGTGTCCGAATGCTCCTGTAAGCACTGGAAAATTTACTTGCTTCCTAAACGAGATGTTTTGAAGGACGTAGGTGAGAAGTCACATTATAAAATCTTCACGTGCATAGTGAGAGCTGTAGTGTTGAACAGTAAGTAAAGCTTTTAGCCAGTGTGTAAGGTTTGCACGTGCTTTCTTGTTAAAAAGATCCTGCATCTCAGTGTAAAGTGGCTCTTTATTAGCTGACTGGGTAGAGACCATGACTGTTGGGAAAAGACGAGAAAGGTGAAGTCACTTGGTGACCCTCCTGCTGCCACTGTGCAAAGCATCAGAGAGCTGATGGCAGGACCACGGCAAGTGTTCAGATGGAGAAATACAGAAATGAGGATGACAGAAGAGACTAGAGAGTCACAAAGCTCAGTGTGGGCAACACCGTTGTGATGTGCTGTAGTGTGAAATAAATGGAGACCATCGCTTGTCAAACTGCAGATAAAGGCTCCCTTTTACTGGGGGTTTCGGGGCGATAAAATAAATCATGACAGCACAGTCAAAGTGGTTTGTGCATTCAGCTAGAAGAACCCTGTGATAAAAATAAAGCTGCATAATACATATTATACAGATGTACTTTACTGTTTGATACTTGTGTATCAACGAAAGGTGAAGATATTTTATTCCAGTTTCTAAAATTTCTGTTTGCAAATGGCTGGATGTGCTTTCTCCATGATGCCATTGCATTCGTGTGACCTTCTGTGAACTCCTTTCTCTCCCCCAGCGCCCTGCTACCTCCCTCATATTGTAGTGATTTGGGGTGAGGATTTGAAGAAACACTACTGCAATATAGCAGCTGATTTTTGCTTAAATATTTAAGAACCCTACCGTTCATTTGTGACAGCAATTTGAGTAATGTTACAGCGCATTACTGCAGTACGTAGTATTACTTAGTGAAGTATATAAGGCTCTAAAATACACTGTTTTAGAGTCCCGGTTGAGAAACAAATGTATTATACGTGCATACATCTGCTTTTACTAAAGTGACAAGTACTAACTGTGCTGCTCTCCTCTTCCATTCACCTTTTTAATATGATTATCTGACTGTTTCAACAGAGCATAATTTGAAGAATGGATTATATACGGAGCATTCTTAATAAGACATGATAAAAGAGCAATTCATTTACTCCTCCCCTAAGTTTCACATGAGCTGAGTGAAATTTCTGCCAGTGCTTCTTTTGTGAAAAAAACCAAAAATAATTGGTGCTGGGAATTGGTCTCAAGCATCCTGGTTCCTCACTTACCTTTATAGGTAATGAGACAAAGCACGTTACAAAAATTATGACATCAATTAGATTCAAAGAAGAGATGGTAAGATTAATCCTGTTTTTTTGGACAAATTGAGTTGTTCATACATGCGGCCCATTATTACAAAAGGAAAAGTTAAAATAGGAGACGTGAAATCCCCTTACTTTGGCCCCTTTCCCCGAGGAAGATGTTTGGTGCAAGAGGGGCGGCCTGGGTGCAGCTGAGGGTGAGGTCAGGAATGTGATACTTCCCCACTCAGAGCACAGACCATCCTACCTGTCGTCGTCCCCTGATGATAATGTTTAACCACATCAGCTCCTGTGTTTGAAGCCCTGCCAGCTTAATCCTGACCTTTTTTCTTTTTTTCTTTTTCCCCTGAAAATGATGGTGCAATGATTTCCTCTAAAAGTCAGCAGCTGTACCTTTATCCTTTTCTCACTTTACCTGCCATTGAGATCTCAGTAAAAAGCTTTCTCAGGAAAGGTTATGGAAGAGGTGAGGTACCTAGACAATCTTTTATTGGACAAACTGATGTAGCTGGAGAATAGAGACAAGCCCTTCTTTAGGGCTGGAGCAGAAGTGTCAGACTTCACGCTGAGTGCAGCTTGGGAGCAGGTAAATGGGATGAACTTGTTCTGTTCTTCAAGCACCTTCGGTCTTATTTAAAAAAAAAAA
>VYXH01001391.1:367357-423056 GCA_013397275.1 Burhinus bistriatus | reverse complement strand
GAAAAAAAAAAAAAAAAACCAACCCAACAGTATGGGGAAGCAAAAGCAAATCCAGCTTAATCCATCCTGTGGAGGCTCACAATCTGGCACGTTTCTCTCTTGCGAGGTGGTTAGATGTTCTCAGAAGGCATTAGGCATTTCAGGCAAACACTAGGCAAAACGTGTGCCAGACTGTTCAAAGCTCTCTCAACTCAGCCTCAATCTGTGAGGGATCAGCTCTTCGCGAAAACAGAATAATTATCTTAGCATGGACAGGGAAGTGGCTTAGTGTTAAGTGACACAGAAAGTACCTGCTTTGCATGCTGAAATACCCATTTTCCCACAAAAATGCCTTTTGACCACACTCCTGCTGTGATAGCTTCTTCCTCCCCTTATTGGTGGGTGGGATCTGTACTGGAGCACTAAACCTGATGCTGGTAGCTCGGCATTACGGTGCACTTGAACGTGTATAGTCAGAGACATAACAATATCGATTTAATGGAATTATGAAATCAATAAAGTAAAGGTGGACATGCAAACCAGTCAAACACGCAGTCCCGCATACGCGGTCTTTATCTCCATGTTCACTTCTGTGTTTCCCCAGTTGCAAACGTTGTAAAATCTTCACGATGTGACCTCAGAGAGGGTACTTACCATCTGTGCCCGGTTACCTCCTGTACAAATGCAAATGCTGACAGTATTTGTGAAATGCTTTTTGATTCTTGTTGGGAGCTTTACAAGGGCAACTTTCGAACAATTAATTGCTTTATGTGAGCTACATGCTTTTATTTGTACATTGTGCTCTTATCACGGTATGAAGGCTCCTAAATACCTTGCGGCACGTTGTATTCCCTCTGCAGGTACCAGAAAAGAAATCTGTGTCTGTTCTGTGTTGTGTATGACCCTCCCAAGAGAGTTAGGCAGTGCGGGTTTTTACAATATCGTGGACAACACAAGAAGAGTGGTAATCCTGCAGCAGCAAAAGAGGTTTTTAGAAAGACAAGTGCCGTATTGCAGTCCCTCCCTTGTCCAGATCCCGGAGTCACGCTCTCCAAGGGACCCTCCCTCCACAAACGAGCTGCCTGTATGTGTACCTTACACTTACGTATGCTCGTAAAATGATTCCAAGGACAGACTTTGTTCTCTGTTACTTCCCACTTTCTAAACAGTGCCTATCACCCCCCTCCTCCAATAAAAGAATCCTGGAAGCCAAGCTAATTGTGGTCACCTTCCCGTTGAACTGTATATCATCCAGCTGTCTCTGAGACAGCTATAAATTCCAGCATTTATGTACCCTGAGCTTCCAAGTATCTTTAACTTTTATTGAAAAAGACAACATTAAATTAGAGTCTGAGTAGATCTCCTCCTCTCCTCCCGCCTGGCAGGAGGCTGCCCTGCGTTTCCATGTTGTGTGCTGTGGGCGAAGCTTGTGCGGACCTGCGATGAATTCACAGTCAGTCTCCCAAGGTTACATTTCCTTCCATGATATTGAACACTTATCAACATGTGGGACTTCCATTTACATCTGCCCTGTTGTTGCTCTCATCAATATGGCCCGTATCAGTACCTTACTTTGAGGGACCGGTGGGAAGCGTAGTGCTCTGTTGCAGTAGATGAGCTCTTCAGCTAAGGCACAAAATGCAGAAGCGTTGTCTTTGTGGTGCCGGCACCTATCAGCACACTGCTAATTAACTCGACGTTATTTATACCTTGCTTCTTGAAGTCTGGAACACAACCCTTCCATTTTAATTTGAAGCCTAATCTTGAAGCTGAAAGATAAAACCAAAACATTACATTTGCATGTAGATATCTGTTAGGAAACAATTTGGGCAACAATTAAGATACGGTAAGAGGGGGGAAATTCCTCATGCGGTGTGTCCTTAAGGAAGCAGCAGACGATTTTTTTTTTTTTTCAAACTAACAATAATTTTCTGGGCACTCTGTAGCTGAAACAGCAGAGACGTGGCAAGCAGCTAGGGCTCATTTCATCAGTGTGTTACTGAAGCCTGTACTGCTCTTGTCTTTCATGGCTTTCCTGCTCCGGCCAAGCCTTGTATATTTTGGATTAAAAAGGGCTTAAATGTCTATTTGGCAGTGTCCAGAAAGAAATTAGCCTCTATGGACCAAATGACTGGAAAATTGTGCTCATGCTGCTACCAGTTATCATTCACTGAGGGCTCCTTGTGGCCAGGGCCTCCATGTACTGGAAATCTTTACACCAGTGTTTGCCAGCAGGCCGTTCTCTGCTGTATGGATGTCAAGAGAGACCTCGGAGACACCCGTGTGGGCCTCCTAGGCCTGTACCTTGTGGAGCACCGTGTCTGGGGACTCCGTCTTTGGCCCAGTGACTGCCCTTGGTAGAGGAAACCTGCACATAGCGGTGGGGAAAATGGACTTGACGGTCCAGGGCTGGAGATGTTTTTTCTGCCTGTGATGGTTTTTCTACCCATTACTCTGTCGCTGGAGTTTTAATTTGCATTTTATTTGGAGTTTTAAATTGTGGACATTTTGAAATATGGAAGGTTCTGTAGAAGAGAGTTCTCCTTGTTTACTTCTTTTTTCCTGAGTTTTGTTAACATTTTTCTTAGGATCAGCCTTGAGTATATTTAACTAAAATTTAAACGAGATTGTTTTTACAAGGAAGTAGCATTAATTTTCTTAGCTAGCTACTGGGCAGTATTGTTTGCTATGCAAGGTGAGCTTTTTTAGTTACTAAAGAGGCAGAGTTTGTGCATAATGGCAGCTTAATAAAAGGTGCGCTTGGACAAATGGTGAAGTTTTTGGGAAGACGGGCAGTTCAACACGCTTGTGCCGTAAGAGCTGAGAATATGTGCAAATCCGTAATGTACAAAAGGAATAAGGTGCTGTGTTGAGTAAGGCAAGGAACTATGCCAACACACTGGGATTCTAGAGGTGTTTTAAGATAGAGAAAAAAGTATTGCCTGCACCAGTAACGATGTATGTGAGCTGTCAGGAGAAGGAGGAAGGTTGAAACAAGAGGACATACTCAGTTTGTGTTAATGATAAGATTCTTAGTAGTACAATGAGGAAAATGTTATTGAACCTTGTCTTCACAAAAGTGATTACCTGCCTGGGATTTCTGTCCTGTCAGGGTCAGTTGAGTCTGTCTGCAAATGCCAATTTATACGCCCAAAGAGAGTGTTTGGTTTCCGTAAGCTATGATGGTTGTCCACGAGGTGAACGTTAATCGAGCATGTTACAGATGCCCCTTAGCTGGAGTCTGCAAAGGGCGTGCTGCTCCCCACCCCGACCTACAGAGCCATGGCTCTGCTCGTGCTGCAGCGGTCCCTGCCCTTGGTTGCAAAGATTTCTGCTTTCATTCCTGGGATATTGGTCAAAGGGCAGCAGGACATTCGTGAACAGGACTTTGAACTAAAATGGAGGTGGACATCCGTCCTGCCTGGGGGTCTGGCCTGGTGCGTGCCTGGAGAGTGACTTCTGCCTTCCACAGCCGCGGGCTCCCGGTATTTCAGGAACCGTCTGCTAGACCCACTTTCGTTCCCACAATGGGAATTTGTTCTGTATTTCGATTGTATTGCTAAATCATGTAAAGCTGAATAATTAGTGTCCTTGTTGAGCTAGATGTTTATAGGTCAGCTGCGTGTATTAGTAGAGAGTACCAGTCATAAACGTGTCTTATTTTGTGTCATATTAATGTGAAATTCTGCACTCCATGTGCAAGTAAAGAATTCGCTATAGCTGCTTATTAGTAATTCTCATCACTCCATATCCTGTGTTCTCTCTAAGCGTTATATCATTGCTTCCTAATTATATTTCACCAGTCAGAAAACTGGATGGGCAGAGGAGTCAGAAAATCCTCCCTATCTTCTTGCCCAAATGATATTTTAAAAACTAAAAATCGTAAATTAAACTGCATCTTTAGCTTATGTTACTGTTCTCCTATCACGTATGCCAAAGATGGATCTTTTATTTAAAGAGGTTATAGACAGGTTAACTGACTTCTGACTTAGTAAAAATGCATATTTCTCTTGGAAGTCCTAGATTCTAAAACTGATTCAATTGTTCTAAATTTGGAGGAAGCTGTGCTCTGTTTTCCCTTTAGAGCTCTCCCATATGCTAATGCTTATTTTATATCATAAATATGCAGCGACAGCACTCGTGGGTTTTCTCTTTTTTCACACCATACATTATGTTACATGTTTGAGAGCAGAATTCATGGTTTACACTGAGTGACTGGGAGGATGCTCAGTGCCGTGCACAGTTGTTGGGGTTGTCCCAGTCAGATGCTGGTGGCAAACGCCTGCGCGCGGTGGAGGCAAAGGCTGCCAGTGCAGCTCTTGGAGGATCTACTTTATTTCTAGTTTATGTTTTCTGACTAGATTTTAAGTGTACTTCAATGATTACATATTCTCCATCAAAAAAGCGGGGGGTCGGGGGGGTGGGGAACCCGAAACAATAAGCCCAACAGTGTGAAATGAGAGCTTGGTCTAGAAAGTCACACCAGGAGGCAGGGAGGAGAAGGAGAAGTGGGAATGGCCAATCTGAGCAGTTTGCTGTAGCTTCCCTTTTATTTCCAGTATAACAATCTGTAGGTCTTCCTTCCAAAGCACTTGTTTAATTACAGCTTCAGGAACATAAAGCCTGTTATTATTTTAATGGAAGGAGCTGAGACTGAAATAAAACTGAGCTGGGCCCATGTCTTTTCTTGGCAACTTGTAATTTCATGGATGGAAAAAACACCTGTTCAGTGGGGAATCCTTATCATTATGTTTTAGATTTCCCCATTAATTTATTTTACAGTCTTTAAGCACATATACAGATGGAAAGCAATCACGTTTAAGGCCTCTCATCACTCTCTCCCTAGGAATTATGGTGGGGATGTCACTTCTTCATTAATTTACTGCGGGCAGGCTCAGGATTTACCTGTGCAGCGAGTGCTGGCTCAGGAGCGGGGGGACACGGGAGCACGCTCCGGGAGGGTGCCGGTGTCCTGGTCACACACTCTATCTCCATCCATGGGAGGAGGTCACCTGCAGCTCGGGGACTGATAGTGCCCTGGGGCTCTGCACCCTGGTCAAGGTTAAAATCTCCATCTTCAGCTAGAACCACCTACCCAGAAGTTATAAAACCTGGGCTTTTTGCTGAAATAGTTCAAAAAAGTTAGATTCAAAAAGGGACCTTTGTGTCCTCGTAGGCTGAATTAAGCAGCGGTTGGGTTTTTAGGTGGCTGCCTTAGATGCAAACCCCAGGGCAGGGTTTGAGGACGCGACGTTCCCCCGTCGCTGGCAGTAGCGGGCAGGCAGCATCCACCACAGCTCGCTGGTGAGCTGTGCCCTGCGGCTGCACAAAGTGTGAGACTTGGAGCGTAAACAGGAGAATTTCCTGGAGCTGGCGGGTGGAGCCGCAGCCATTGGGCTGGATTTGAATGAAAGCAGCAAATCCATGAAGTGCTGAAAATGGGGATTTGGTTCTTTGGTCTTTTTTCTACAGAGGAATACGTGGTTATATTCTGATGTTGTAGAAGTAGCATAAGGCGTGAACGTTGAACTGGAGCGACCCTTTGCAGGACTGAAGGCAGCATCTGGAGATGAAGGCTGAACCCAGTTGGAGTGATTAGCTTGTATTACAAATCACAAAATGAGATTAGGTGATCGTGGGGTCTCCCCAGCCCAGGGAACCGCTAATGGGATACAGAGATTTCCCCTTCCACTGACCAGCTCAAATCAGTATCAGTTAAAAATTGCGGCTACCTGATGGCTGTTGAACACGCCAAGTGAAATGCGGTGGGTGGTAGCACACCGTGTCCCAGCAGTTGGGTGGCTGTCGTTGTCCAGACACCTCGCAGTGGGGCTGGCCCCGTGGCGGCTGGGCTCTGCTCTTCCTCTGAGGCGTGCAGCTTCGCTCTGGCCGGAGCGGGGAGAGCATCGGCAAGGAGCAGCTCTCGTAGTCCTAAACCAGCTAGCACGGACATGACCACACGGCAGCAAGGGAGCAAGAGCCTCCCATGGTGTGTAGTGAATTCTGTGCCACTTCTCCAAGTTTTGGCGCTAGCAACGTTAAAGGTGCTGCGTGGGCAATAGGTTGCAGTGCAGTCACACTGGTGGTACCCTTCCTGGAGCAGGATTTGGTAAGGCAGAGGATGGGACTTGTCATAGGTTAAACTAAAGTGCTCTTATTCCAGCAATTTGCTGTTAATAAATATGCATAAAAATTGAAACAAGAGAGTATCAATGCTACCTGATGATCATTTGACTCCGCATAAAATCCCTGACAAGGAGGAAAGTAATCTGTTGTGGGGGGAGAGCTGGGAGCCTTCTCTTATTTCATCCTCCCCTCCTTCGTTCCTCTTTTAATACAGAAAATCACTTTTCTTTGTCACCATTTTAATGATTCCCAGGGCGCTTCACAGCACAGACATAAATCTGGAAATCAGCTCTCAGAAAGAATGAGAGATTTCTCTTCTCTAAATCACAAAAGTATGTTGAGCTCTTTGTAAATCCCCACAACAATGTAATTGCGGTTCTCCCATCATTATGTGGAATGTTTTTGGTGGCTTGTTTACAAGCTAAATAAATAGCTGCGCAAAACATCTGGAAACACAGTATGTCTTAAAAGGCTGCTTTTAGCAGAGCTTAGAATCTCAGTTATTACTGATCTTGAGTCTTTCTGATCTGATTGGGATATATTAATAGACTGTATGGAAATATTTGCCTGAAATATGATGAATGCTCTTAATTATTCATAGTGAGAGTTAGAATGATTAGTGCTTTATGGAAAAACTGCATTGATCTTTCTGTGTATTAAAAATCCTTGTGCCTGGATGGTTCCACCATCCAGTTGACGTCAACTACCTACAAGTACAGGGGGTTAGGGCAAAACCAGGAGATGTATAGGAACATTTGTCAAAATCCTAGGAGATACCTGTAACCAGTAAACTCTTGGGATCCCAGTGGTTTTGCTTTGTACTGTGGAGCAGCGTTGGGGTTTTTACCCTACAAATACATTTATAAAGAAGAGAAGCTAAAATTTTTAAAAATCAAGCTAATCCATTGAAGCTTAGCAGATCAGTTTTTATAATAGTAAATAATAATAATAATAATAATAATAATAATAATAATAATAATAATAATAATAATAGGCTATGGCAGGCAGCTTAGTCTCTCCTGAAGTCTTGGCTGAAGCATCAAGACTAACCCTCAGCTGCATCCATCAGCTCACAGTAATTGAATGTTTCTCAGCTACAGAAATCCTCAGTGCTGATTCTGAACTTTGCACATTGATGGTTTTGAACCCAGTGTTTCACATCCCCTTAGGTTTCTGCAAGCCTAGCAGAGCAATCTCATTTTAGCAAACTGTTCAAGCTAGGTGGGAAAGCAGGAAACTAAGTAAACATTTTCCTTTGTTGCAGGAGGAACATGCTATTTTTTCTTAGTCTGGGATTCACTTGATTACCTTTGTGTGGCCCTATGTGTTCCAGGCTGTTGGGAGGGCATTTTGGATCGGTAGGAGCTTGGGGCTGGCGTGGAGTGGCTTCTGCGGCCATGCCTGTGGTCCGGCTCAGCTGGAGACCTGCCCTGCCCTGGGGATGTCCCTGTGCTGCAGCCTGGTTGCTCTGGGTGGATCAAAACAATTCTCATGGGAGTTCTGCAACATCCAATGTAAGTTTGAGTTCCAGCGCTCGTGTAAGGACTTAGTAAATCAACATGAAATGTATGATAGTTACTGTACTGGTAAATCATGTTGCCTGGGTCATTGCCCACATTAGCCTAACACAGTAGCTCTCGTGATTTGTATGGGGTTGTCAGAGCCGTGCTGTGTCTAGTACAGGTCTGTGCGTTGGTTTTGGACCCAAAAAGGAACCGTGCAAAGGCTGTCCCAGAGCAAAAGTTCTCCCCTGTGTTTTGGGAATGGTTGTATTCATCTAAAATGATTGTTCAAACCCAGAGGCAAACCAGAGCGCAAAACTACATCAGGACGCTGTGAAAAGCTTTGCAAAGGTAAGGACAGCGAGCTGCTGGGGTAGATCACCGTTCTTCCAGCAAACAGCAGGTGGTAGCTGGTCCTGCTAAGAGGCAGGAGGGACTGGATGGTCCTGGCCAGGGCTGTGATGCTGTGAACACTGTGGGGTGATGAAGTCCTTCCCAAAAATCCCAGTTTAACTAGTCAAAAGGCAAAGCTGGGTCGCAGAGCCTGGAGGCTGGTACTTCTCACTGAGTGTTTCCCTCATTTTACTAATTTCCTGGGGCTTCAGGAAACATCTGGGACGTCTGCTCAAAGGAGGGACAGTTCTCTACTGTATTCCTCCTTTTAAAAAAAAAAAAAAAAAAAGAATTAATAGCTTTTTGTCATTGCAGCTGTTTGGGGGTTTCTTTTCCCCCTAATGCTCAAGGGGATGGTGGTCTCTGAGAGCAAGTGCTGCAACAGCCGGGAACCTTTGAGATGGCAGACTGATCTTCAGAAGACTTTGTATGACTGTGGGCCATTTGCTGGGGTCACCAAAATGTTGAGAGAGGGGAAAATTGGCAGATTCCTGTCCTTGTCACGTGCGGTGGAAAAGGATTGACCCAGAAACCTTAAGTACTTTTCCCCATAAGGTATTTGGGAACTGTTGTAGCCTGCTCGTGGCCCTGTGAAAAATTAATAAACTGAATAAAAACAAAACAACTGAGATTAATATGTGATTAAAACAAGCTTTTCTAGGCTTAGCGCTAGTTCTTGTGCTGGTTATTGAATACAATGGAAATTGCACCGTAAATTTTACATGCAACATTGAGAAAATAATACTAACAGTATGTTTGATGGTCTTTTACACTGCAATTAACAGGGAAAGAATGCTTTGGGGAAGGGTTTTCCCTTTTAAATACAACATTTCAGGATGGAATAAGACTTTGTTTACTAGTCTGGTATTGAAATGATTACTTTTAAAGCGTGACTTGAGCAATCATGATTGCCTCCTGCGATGAAGGGGGAGAGAATGAAATTCCCATTTCTAGCAGAGGAAATTCTCTTTCCTTGTGTCGCTTGAAGGGTCTGTTGTGCTCGGCCGCATTAATTGAGTCCGACTGATTTCAAAAGTTTTGCTTTGCAAACTTGAGAAGAGCTGCACCAGTTGTAAGTTTTATGAGGAAAAAATCTGTTCTAGAATAGGCCTGAAAGGGAAAAGAAAACACATCTGTCCAGGGCGGCCAACTGGCACAGGCCTTCCGAGTAGTAAAACGGGTAATTTTGAGCCACATGGGCCAGGGAAGATCCAGAGTGGGGCTTTTTTCCTTCCTTCTTTCAGAAGACTTTGGAGACTTCTAAAATAAGCCACAGTTCAGTCCAAAAAACTAGCCACTCGAAAATCATTTCCATCCGTGGCCAGGGGTATGTCATACTCGGGATTACTGGAGCGCTGTGGAAAGCCCATGCACTTGTCAAAAAAACAACACAAGAAAGAGGGGGGGGATCTACCTCGTCTCCTCTTTCTTCAAACCACCCCTTCTTTCGTGCGCCTTCCCAAATCTGTCATAAAAGGTATCCCAAGGTGGTTGTTAGTGAGCTCCCCTCATGAGAGATGATTAAAGCCAGATGAGACGGAGCCCCGAAACACAGTCCCTTTGTTAGAGAAAACAAAGGCCTTGGTAATTGGATTCACATTGGGTGAGGCACTTAAAACAGCAAAGTAACAAGAAAAATCTGCCGGGTTATGTCATAACTGCCAGGGTGGGTGTTTTGTTATTTTAAAAGAGCATGATCGTCTCATTTTTTTACTAGCTTAGTCTGGTATATTGAAGTAGAAGATTAAAAAAAAAATAATATCCCCAATTGTAACATATTTTATACAACCGACAGTGAGAGTTTAGGACGCAGAAAGCAATGGGATGTGAAGCAGGTCACTGCGCTGGTGCAATAACTATAAAGCAAGGAGCTATTTTTATCTGTTTGCCAACGTTGCAGCGCGTTGCGTAGGATATACCCTCCTTGAGCCTTCGGCAGGGGCAAAGAGACAATCCCAGCGTATCAGTCATCCTTAAAGCTCATTTGTTTGGCTCTTGTATAAACTATTCAGCTTCCAGTTGGCCTATAGAGTCATTTTCCATAGCTCGGGAGCAGGCATGTACAGATGGGAACTAGTTGTCACCATCTTCTGCTGTGTTTGGGGAAAAAACTAATAAATACCAAATTGAAGGGAGACCTGAGCTGTCTTATGGATTTACGGCAGAAGTGCGTGTCTTCCAGACCTTTTATCATCGATTTTGCTCTGAGCACTAATGGTACAAGAACAGCTGAATGTGCCAGGTTATCGGGTCTCCAAAAAACCAGGTCGGTGTTACTTATGGAGGTGCTAGTGAGATCTTGCAGGAAGGATGTGAAGTGGCTTTCAAGAATTGCTTTTCACTGTGTCATGGCAAACAATTTTAGATTTAATATGTAAATGTCTGCCAAAGAAAAGTATCTGGTTTGGCAAAGACTGATTTATTCCATCACAGGCTCCAGAGTAAAAACAAAAACAACTACAGAAAAAAATTCTGCTCTGAAGATCCCAGCGCCTATAAAAGATTAGCCTTAAGAAGAGTTAGCAGAGTGTTGAAAAACGTCCTGTCTTGTTTTCCATTGAAACTTGGCTGGCAATCTTGGACAGAAAACCCAGAATCACATAGTCTAACACCCGCAAAGCTCAGCACCTTTCAGCTTGGATTAAAACGCTTGTAGTCATCTGCTTTCTTGTACCAAAGGTGTGATACACACAGCTCCCGGGCAGAGTGAACGTTTGATGACCAGGTCAGTCATTAGGTAAGGGGTAATACTCAGTCCTCACTTTGGAGATGGTGGAGATCTTTTTTATTAAAATTTTTGAAAGCTCTCTGGGGATTAAGGCACCCAGTTTCCATTAATTTGAATTAAGCATCTGGATCACACTGGTAGCTTTCTAAAAACATAGCTTTTCTGCCTCACAGTTAATGTACCTCTAGTTCAGAGGTTTTGGTCTGGATCCCAGCATCCCCAGCAGGAGCTGTAGCTCCCAAGCTGGGAAGGAGAGGTTCAGTGTGAGGCCACAAGAGGTTTTACAAATGTAGTCAAACGCATTCCCTTTCTCAGGCCACTGAGATGACGGATAGCTGAATGACAGGGATTTTTCCTTTTTTTCCCTTTTTAATTTTTTTGGGGGGTAGGGTTACTCTCCCTTGAAGTAGCTGAATGAGCTGCAGCTTTTGTGCTTCACAAGGTGTCCGTCTTTCCTCAGCAGCAGGATCGCTTGTCTGAGCTCTTGGTGCTTCTCCATCATCTCCCTTCGGGCCTGAGTTCTCCTGGAGGTCTGGCAGCACCAGCCTTTCTCTGTGCTGGGCTCTCTTGCTTCTCATTCAGCCTCTGGGTTTAAGCTCCCAGGAAAAGGAAGAGAAGGTATCTTTCTAAGACTGAAGAGTTCCCATTTCATTCTTCACTTAGATGGGAAAGGACCAAAGGGATTTAATTCTCTCCTTGCCCTTGCTGACTCTGAGAACGGAGGGAGAAAACTGCCAAAGCTGCTGTTTGGCTGAGTTGTTCCAGGATTTAGAGCCTAAAGCCACGTCTCATTGCTGTAAGGCCCTCATGCTCTGCTGATAATCTCTGAACTGTTTCTTCAGGGATGAACAAACCTCAGTCACCGAGTGTGAACTGAAAAAAAAAAAAAGTACTCAACTGGTGCTGATTTTGCTGGAGCTGTGCAGGGAGGCTGCTGTATTTCACCAGGGTCTAGAGGTATTTCACTCCTACGCATGCCTTGTTACGTCTCTGCTCTTGGTCCAGCACAAGCATCGTTTCCCAGGACTCTTCTGGAGGGAGCGATTGTGAATACAACCCTTAAGTCCTAACTGAGCCCTTGTATCTTCAGTCTTGATAGGGTTAGTGTGATACAAATTAAGTCTAACCTGTAAATCAATTTGACAATTGCTCAAAATTAGCTGGGGATAGCAGTTGAAACCCACTTCTGCCACGGCTGCAAATGATGGAGTTGCAGAAGCTCGTGTATTTGGGGAGCGTGCAGGGCAGAGCAGGGAGATCGACGGACTCTCATCCGAGAGAGACAGATGGAAGAGCAGAACCAAGTGCCACAGCCTCGGGACGGTCTTCCCAGCCCCAGCCCCTGTGATTCAGGTGTTACCGGGCAACCCCTCGGTATGCTGAAAGCGGAGAAGGCGTAACGTGTTTCCATACCAGCCCCAAATTGGAAATACCAACAGCAGGATAATAAGCAGTTCAGCATCCAGAATCGCTCTGGGGAGGAGGGAGCCACAGCGCTTCTCATTGCTGCAAACCCATTCCACATTTGTCTCCAGTCAGGCTTACTGCTCACAGAAACCTGAACTGCCTGTAATGCACCAGATGTGCAAAAAGAGCAGCCGTTCCTCTTGCTATCATAGGCAGCCACACTTACAACAACAGCGACTCGTGCTTTGATTGCTTGTCTAAAACTAAAATTCAATTATGCAGTGCAGGCAGGCTTTGCTGTGACACAGAGGGTTAGAAATTAATGTTAACACTGTTTCTGGTTAAGACTTTTTGTGTTGATAAATAATTCATAAGGCAGTTAGCTCTTTGAGTCTGACAACACAAGAATATATTAATACAGTAGACTCAGCTAAAGGTCAGCCCTGAACAGTGAAGCATCTGAGCCATCTTTTATTCATTTTCTGACACAGACTCATTAATTATTACCGCATTTGAAGGTCTGCACGGGAAAAGTGCTAATGAGAAAAAGGATATTGGGTTTGATATCTGACGCTCACTCTTTGAAATGACTTTAGATTAAAAAAAAAAAGAGCGCGGAGAGAACAATACCAAACAGGCCAGGTAAGACCTTTTCTTTAATAAAAACTAAAATAAAAAAATGAAAGGCTAAAGATAGAGTTAGGAGACTATATTCAATCAAAAACAGATGCTGCTGGGTTGCAGGTTTGAGTGGCTGATGGTTGAAGTTTCTAAGAAAGCATTAATGTAGACACGATTAAAAGATGTCCCTTTTTAGGTGAGATGTAGTTGCTTTGAATCTTGTTTGTTGCCTTCAGGTTTGTTTTCCACATTTTTCATCTTGGCTGACCATTTACCTTCCTACACTCTTTGCCATCTCCAAATGAGGATTGCTCTGGCTTTGTGCTGTTGTCGCCTGATGTTTTTCCATGCCTTTTCCATGCCAGACTGTTTTTAAATGCCTTACAAAACCTACCTTGATACACTCATCCATGCAACCATCTACCCCAAAAGGCTCCTTTAGCTGATTTCCTCAGAAAACCAGATTTAAACAATCGTGTGTCCTTTAGTGTTTGTCCGTGCTTCTCCCATTCTAATCATTTTTTAAGCCTATCAGTGAGTTGGTCCATCAAATTTGATGGAACAATAAACGTCTCAAAATCAGTAAATTCTTGCAGTGTTTGTGGGGAAAAAAAGAAAACTCGTCTTCAGTATTCCCACTAGTGAAAATGTTGAAGCTTAAGCTTATTCCTTATTAGATACCAGAGAATTTGCACGAGAAGAAACTCGTGCAAGGCAAGGTGGCCTCATTAGCAATTCTGCTTGGGGAAGTGTCCGTAAGGTACAGAGCGTGAGCAGAACTCTGTTTATCCATAAGACAAATGAGATAGCTTCATGCTTTCGAATTCATTAACACAGGTGTGTCTTTATATTTCTTAACGAATGTGCAGGAACCAGATCTTTAGTGACTGCTATAAATCAGTGCAGTTCATGGAATTCAGTGGGGCTGTGATGATGCCAGCTTGAAAAAAATACATACTTCCAGCTCCTGGACTTCCAAATAATGGCTTATCTTTAACATCAGGTTAAAGTCAGGCCACCAATATACCCAATAATCTTCCCTGCTTACTGCGCGTTTCCATGGAGTTAACTCAGGAAATACAGCAGGCTTCCAGAACTGCACTGCTTCCGTTATTTTGGTCTATGAAACATTTCTTACATCGTGCAGCCTGTGTTTTGAAGTGATGCTATGCCCGTGAAAGAGGTGATCTGAGGTTTTATGTGTGCCAGTAGATAAACGGAAACCTGTCTTGTATGGGCAGAAATGAATGATCTGTCTATTTTGAGTTTCAGTTAGTCTTGCTCAGAAGAGCTCAGATGAAATGGATGCTTTAAAAATAAAGCAATCAAAATCGCACTAGAAGATACACCCATTATTGATGTGCAAATTGAACCACGCTGAAATGCAGTTATAATGCCGTAGGTTTGACGTAATCATTGGAAGAGAAGAGACCACAGGAGTTGCAACCAAAACTCTGCCTTTAGCTTTCAAGCCACGGTGTCTTGGTACTGCTCGGTGTGTGGGAGGGGAGAGCCCACTTCTAATACCGGACCATAAGTCAGGGCTGTCATGCTGTGTCACAGGTAATCCTGTCTGCCTAGAGGAGTTTACAAAACCATCTTGTCTCTTCACACAGTAAAACATCCTCACCTTCACGACCTGATTGCAAACCTAAAGCTTCCAGTACAATGTCACCTGCTGCAGAGAGCGTCTTAGGCTCCTCCTGCAAATAAGTACGTTGACTTGCTGAGAATGACTGGACTGAGAATTCTTCCTAAATTAAGGCAAAATTTAAAAGTTTTAAGGTCATGGTGCTCACCTTGGTTAAAAGTCACCTGATTTTTCAAGGTGACTTTGAAATACAGAGCCCGGCGTCTCTCCTACCCGTGGGTAGTAGCTGCTGGTAAAATGTGAGAGACCTTCCCTTTGTCAGACCTCGGCTGAGTAAACGGGCAAACTCTACTCACTAAACCCGTGAATGATGTTTCAAGGCTGCGAAAATATTAGCATGTAATGTAACATCTCTGGAAATGTAATGTTTGCTACAGCTGTGTATAAATTTGTTTAATGGGTCTCTAACTCACCATCAGACTCATAAAGGCAGCCACTGTACAGGCTATTAGGCTGCAGTAACTTAATTGCTCGTTAATTGGGTAATTAGTGCTTTGTTTTGCTTTAAAGCCTAAACACTCATAAAAAGTGAATTAGCTGAGTAAACAAGAATGGAATTTTCATGATATGCTGTCCCAGTTATTGCACATAATTAATCAACCTTTTATTATCATTCCTTTTTTCTTTTTTTTTCCCCTCCTGGTGACTGCCTCAGGTGGGTTGGGTAAACATCCCAGTTCAAACCCCAAGGAAAGCGCTCCAAGCACGTCTCATTAAGCTGAGGCTGGTACCTGTATTCCGTGGTAAAGGGTGGTTTGTGTACGGCGCCAGCCTGCTGAGCTGGTGTGCTGACCCCAGCACCGCTCCCGCCTCTCTGCCCCCAGAAGTGGAGGGTCATGGGCAGCTCAAGTGGCTGGGACCTGGTAGAGCCAGGTGGCTCTTCCCTTGGAAGTTGTACAAGAAAGGACTGATTTACCTCTTCCCGTTTCCCAGCGTACGTGGTGTTCAGTTCCATAGCTCAGGCTAATCTACCAGAAATGTAAATGAAAACCTAGCAGCCTGGAAAACTGGTTTATTTAACCAAGATGTGCATTAACATGAAACTATTGCTGTGCTACTTTAGGTATTTGGGCAAGAGATGGGCCTGCAAATGAATGCACTTAGCAGAAAATGTTCCTCCCGGCTTTAACGCAGGTAGTTAAACCAAATATTGGAAGAGGAAAAGGTAAATGGAAAGTCTCTTCGCACCCAACTATTGGAGGCTCAGTTTGCACTCCCAAACAGGACCACAGCCCCCTCGTCCCGGCCAGGGGCACGCAGGGTCTTACATGCCGGCAGCACTGCAATTGCTTGCACCTCTTCAGCAGTGAGCATCCTTAATTGGGATTACGGCCCTTGCTCTAATGAGCGGTTGCGGTCGTGCTGTCGGTGCTCCATGGTGCTCTTTCTTACACTGCTGGGCCTGACTGTTTAACGATGTCTTAATTGGCTTTGAGAACTCCTCAAAAGGAGGAGAGCAGGAGAGAAAGGAATTGTTGCATATTTTTTTATATTTATTATTGCTCTAGAGAAAATTTTAAAAGGACAGCTGATGTAGAATGTTACTTTTGTAGTGTAATATTACATGTAGAATTTTACATGTGAAGGTCGTTTTGGTTCCAGTCTAAAGCGGTGGAAGTTAATGCTGGATTTCCTCACTGAAGGGAGGTTAAGTATTTCCTGGTAGAAGCTAATGTCGTAGCTGCCTGAGCATGCATTCAGTAAGGCTAAAGGGTTTGGCTCGCAAAGAGCACAAAATGCAATTAAAATGAGTCCCAGTAACTTTTATATTTGGTACTTGTGGTCAGATGTTGATACTAAACATAAGCAGAACTTTACTGTAAAAATTAGACCTCTTTTATTGCAGAGCAATTGAGGTTTTATGAAGAATGGCACCGATCCACGGGGGCTTTTTCCTAGCAAGCTGATAAAGGGAACAGCTGCGAAGTTTGACGCGTAGAAAATTTAAGTCAGAAGTCTTTGATCTGGTTGACTATATGAAGTTAACTGCTTCTTTCACGCGGCACGTTTTCCAGATTCAGCACTGTCTGTGGTTGCCTTCTTGGCTGTGCTCTGTAGGGTCGCCAGCTAAGGAAGGGCTAAATGGTCTGTGAAGGAGAGCACCAGGCTGTTCCCTCCAACGTCGTAGGTCAGCTGTGGGCGGCCTCCTGGGAGCAGAGTTTCTTGGAGATCTGGTTTGGTGTGTGCTTTCATTTAAAACCCATCTGTCAATAACGTGCAGAAGTTTGCCGCCTGGATATTGCTGCATTATGAGATTAGAGCATGGTGATGGTTAGCTGGTGGTGTGACTGTGGCTTTCTAGCGTTCAAAGTGCCGGTTGAATATGGCGGAATTGTGTCGTTAATCGGAGTACGGCTGAAACAAAAGGAAGGACTGGCCAGATTCAGAAACCGGGTGCCTGGAGTTGTGTTACTTGGATGAATCCTGTGCTCATTGTCTCTTACAGACCTGGCATTTCTTGAAGTCACTAATTGAGGAGTAAATACTCCTTTTTTGTTGACTGCAGTTAAGTCCACTAGACCATCACTTATTGTTTTTACTTCTTGAGACATTTGACCATACAAAACCTATAAAAACTCAGGAAAGAGACTGGCTGCTGTTATGTAAAGAATTAGAGGAAACCTGAGTGAGTGATCTTAATGAAAAAATTGAGGCTATTTGAAATACCTTGTCTCTCTGCTGCACTTTTATTTTATATGCTGCAAAATTCCCTACAAAAATGCTGACTTTAAAAAAACATGTGTGAAAGGTGTGTAATTTTTTCCATGTAATCTTATACCCTTGCCATTTTTTTTAAGTAGCATTCCAGATAAGTTTTGGAGAATTTCAGAAAATGTGTCCTATAATTTGTACTATTCATGTACTTCGGGGGTTATTTTTCTCCTTTTGCAGAGATTTTTCCAGTCTACAATGAAATATTGGCTCCTCCAAAACTGTACTGGAATTTTTGAAATCGGCTGCAGGTATAAATGCCTGGGATTAACAAGTTTCAGCCTTTTTTATGAACATATATTAAGCTATGTGTAAAATATATATTTCTACCAAATAGCGATTTCTCATCCATTAATATGCAGGCTGCAGTGTCTGGCACATGCTGCAGTGAGTAGACGGCAGGTTTCCCGTTAACCGCTGCTTGCCTCTGCGCGTGAAATACATCCATCCACATTCATCCCAAACAGGGTGCAAATTTGCAAAGCAGACTGCTGCCGAAGTGAGGCAAACCTGATTTATTGTTTCACAGTTGTGTAAGTTCTGCTGGTGTTTTGGGAACTTCACTTGCTCGCTGGCTGTTGAGAAGGAGAGGGGGAAAGGAGGAGACAACCTGGTAAGCACCGGTGCTCGGCGAGTTGTGCGCTTCCTGCCTCTCTTGATGGGATAGTCTATTAGTAGCAGTCGACATCCATATTGGAACCCTTCCAGGGAAGACAGTCTTCGAAACTGAAGCTTCTTGTGTTTCTTGCCTTTGATGAAGTAGGCAAATACACACGCTCACACACATCTTACCAGATGAAAGGTGGGTTTCAGGTTTAACATGTAATCCATTGGCCAAATGAAAAATCCTCTCACTTTTGCTCAGGAGCTTTGTTGCTACTCTATTTTCTCTGTTTTTCAGGGTTATGTTTTCCCTCCTTCATTTGTGAATCTCCTTCCTTGAAAGCACAGTTCATAGTGTATTCCTTACCAAAATTCCGCTTGAGAAGAAAAGAGAGCAACGATAGAGCTGGGGGTTTTTTTGTTACCTGGAAGCTGGCACTAACTTTTTGTTGACTAAGTGCTCTGATGGGGATCAGTGAAATTCCTGGCAGGTTTGTTATTAGTTGTGACCACCTAGTAAGGAAACCAGAGGGAACGCAGTGGGGCGCAGCATTACCGTGGGAGAGTTGTTGTCGGTGAATCACCTAGATGTCACACAAATGATGGGGTGGGATTCTTGGTTTTCAAGCATCCTCCTCTCAACCATTTGGACCAAACTGAGAAAGCCAAAAAAGACAAGCGTGCAGACATTTCCTTTCCCTCCCAGCTCTTCTGGTGCGATAGAGTGGTTCAGCTTGACGTTATCGTCATTATTATTGCTAGTGTAATAATAAGGGTGACAGCCTTGGCACAGCGGGGATACAGCCCTCTGCAGAGAGTCCCACCCTTGGAAGGCTGTGACACTGTTTGGCAGCTGCCTCCATCTCTCTGTTTGAGGGAGTTTTCAGAAGGACCGTAAGGGATGATAAAGGCTGATGGAGAAGATCAAGCTGATAAATAGTCGGAAAATTTTCACATACAAAACCCAGCAAATCTGAAAGCAGAGCCACGGCAACAAGGAGATTTATGTATTATGTATTGAAAAATACAAGCATGGCATGCTTTGTAAATGCTGGATCGCCAGCTCTCCTGAGCTGGGGTTTACAGTCTATTAAATTACTCGGGGCTGCAATCTGTTATAATAAATCGTTTGCATAGCACCTCTGGAGCACACTGCCAAGCAGAAAAAGAGATGACTTTTCCTCTGAAAAGCTTGCGACCTGACCAGTGAAAAGCCGCAAACGGGGCAGTGGTTCAGGAGAGAGGAGGTGGAAAAAGTATTTAGGAAAGGGGAGGGCAAAGAAAGCTTCTCGGGGGNNNGGGGGAAGTGGGGCGGTGTTTTTTATAGCGGCTGTGGTAAAGGACAAGAGTTGGGGCTGTTGGGGTAACTGAAAGATGAGGAGGGAAGAAGATGCACGAACCTATTAAGAAAAAAAAGGAAGAGAACAGGAGGAGCCTTCTGTCTCTCAGACTCCATGGGATCAAATGCATTACTGCTCTGAATAATGCCCTCGTTTAGCTCAGTTGTGTGATGGATTTGAAGCTTCAAAACATAAATGAAACTAAGGGCCTAGATAGCCTAATGATGTTATAAATTTTGAAGACCTGGTTTCAAATGTGATTCAGGGGCCTTAGTGAAATGCGTTTGGGGATCTCGGCTCCGTCCCCGTTGGGCAATTGCGCACATCACAGGAACATCACATCTTGGCACGCCGCTGGTGCTCTGCCAAATGGAGGTTCCAAGGCTGCAATAGCAAGGGCAGCTGCAAGTTGTGATTTAGGAATGTTGGCTGGGAGCTGTGGAGGCAGAGTCTACACAGTTTCTGCCTAGAAAGCGTTTAAAAGAAGGAAAGAGAAAAAATCTCCAAGTTAATTCTCTCTTATGGAAAAAAGCACGTTGGAAAAGGGGTGAGTGCTTTGTGAAATTGCCAGTGCCCCGTTTTCCTGGGTTATAAAACTTCTGGCAAATACATCAGCTGTATTCCCCTCCCCTTTCAGATTACATGTACTGTGTCTGAAATATTTTTTTAACAGTCTCCAAATTACAGCATTAAAAAGGAGGGAAAAAGTCTGAAAAAAATCTGCTAGGTCAAAGATGAAACGCTGGCCTAATGCATAGCAAAAGTAGCTGCATCCCTTAATGCTGCTATTGTAAAACTCCCGGGCACTCTCTGATTGTGTCCACCACTTGGGATTACTGACATTTTTCTCTGTCGTCCAAAAATATAGAAAAACTTAGGCTGCAAACATCCTCAACTCTGTTTGAGTAGCTCTAATTTACATGACTTAGGTAGGCGTAAAAGATGAGAAATGACCTTTTCAACATGACTTCAGATATTAAAACGATCTTACAATCTTATTATCATGAGAACATTTCGCAGAGTATTAAGCTCAATAAATTACCTTTTCCCCAAGCTGCTAACCCTCGATCCCTCAGGGGCAGCTGCAGCAACGATGTTGGTTCACGGCCTTCTTATTTTAGCTGAATTGCTTAATTGGTATGTGTTCTACATCCCCGATTGAGTATTTGGAGCACAAATGAAGGTTAGAACCTTTGCGCTAGTTATCGACTGGAAGAAAATTGATTCACGCTCAGGAGTGCAGTTGGGAGACAATTCGCAATCCTCCCTAGGAAGGAAAGATCCTGCTCTTTTCTTTTTCCCTAGGTTTCTTGCAAAGGTCACTCCAGCTGAACGTTGTCATGTTTTTGGGTTGGTTGTTGCTTTTTTTTGACGCAGCAAGTCACTGTTTGAGAACCTGAGTTTTAGTTTCCCAGACGTGTTTGTAGCTGAGCTTGAAATGGTGGCGCTGTGGATGCTGCCCACCCCTCTCTTCGCCTCCCGCTGGTCTTTGCAGCTGCATTTCTCATTTTCCAGAAGACCCTGCCGGGTGGGACATCCTATGGAAAAACAAGTTGTAATTCCCCAAGCGTTCTCCGCCTTTGGATCCAAGAGAGAGGGGAGGAAAGGGCTATCGAACACCACTGGTTTCAGCTCCCAACCTCAAGATGTATCCCATAGGGTGACTTTCCAAGGACATGTTTCCATTGTGCTGAACATCTTTAGTTCAGTGAGTGAAAATAAATCCTTAGCTAAAAGTCATTCAAGAGGAAGTTCAGGAATGTCAGAAAGTGACAGCAAAATTTACCAAATTGCTGTGCTGAACAAATTGAAACTAAATGCACGTGCCTCGTGTTGCCTAATATTGCTCTTTTCTTTGCAATATGATCAAGCCCTTCTGTGCATCAGCTGCTACAACTGCCTTTGTTTTTGTGTGATCTTTGTAGCAGGAACCTGAGCTTTCTTGTGGCCTGTATTAATAGAAACATCAAAATGGCATAGATTCTGCTTTCTTTTTAATGTTCATTAAAGGGCAAACATGTGACTTAGCCAGCCTCAGCAAGATTCCCTCCGGCTCCGTGAGCATGCCAAAAAGAGAGACAAGGCAGCCAAAGCAAGAGGCATTCCTGGACTACAGTGCATGTTGCACATAATCCAGAAGGGAAACGGAAAGAAAAAGCTTAAAAGTCAGACAGGCACGGAGGGGGCAGCAGGATGTCAGCTCAGCATGTTGACATGCCACAATCTGTTAGCTCAGTCTCATTAATATGGAGCCAAGGAGAAAGGAGATAGACAGGACTGGAGGAGGAAATTTGGCAGCGTCAAATAACCCCAGATACAGGCACTGAGATACCGTGAGGTGCTTCGTCTGAGGAGTGCTGGAAAATCTGAATAGAGCTCAACTCTTGAATTCATCCGTGAGGGGTGTGCAACCTTGAGTGTTTTGTTCAGTGGGTGGCAACTAATCTGAAGATAGATAAGTTTTCCTCATTGCACCAAGGGACAAAAATACAGTAGAAATTGTGATTTTTTTATAATACGTGACCAGGTACTACGGGAGAGCACATTTGCTGTGCCAGGTCTTGCCTTCATAATCCATTCACCTCATGGGCTCTGCAGAGTTTGGATGGAGTTTTGGATCCCACCCAAGAGCCGGTGGCTTTCCCAGGCACTGCACAGGTCAAATGTTTGTAGAGGCTTGAGCGAGTGAGACTGCTGATACCTTAAAGGTGATTTCAGTGTTGGCTGTTGTCTGAAGATACGTAATTGCCGTAGTCTGAAGGAGCATATGGAAAGGCTGGAACTTTTTTTGTTTGGCCACTTGCCTGTATTTCTTGTATTTTGTAGCACTCTATGCTTTGATTGAAAGCCTTTTGATCTCATTGAGAGTCTTAAAACTTGTAATAAGCATTATGATAGTTTAAATATATAAATCCAGATTTCTTCTTCTGGTAAAAGAAAGGTTTTTTAGCTACTTGCATACAAAGTCCTGTGGGCATCCAGCAGAAAATGATCTGCTGCATGGAATGTAATATGGAAAGATATTGCTGTCCTGGAAATCTGTAAGGTAAAAATACAGAAAATGAAACACAAATTTCTGTCAGCGTTTCCAGATAACAACAGTCTGTAGTTCTCTTCAAGTACTGTGGACGTCTCTGTTTGTTTGTGGATTTACCCTGAGTGAGTTGTGTATTATCTTTATTTTAACACGGCTAAGATTTCAGAGCCAAAGTCAAATATCAGCGTGATCAGTGACTGACCATAAAAATAAGTAAATGGAACACTCAGCTGATTTTTGGCACTTCTGAAATGTTTTTTCTTGCTATTGTTTGGAAGAGTCTCTTGGGAGCTTGAAAATGAAAATATTTCCTTATGTTTTCTCTTCCATTAAGTCTGGTGCTGAACTGGAGGGTTAGTCTGGACTGTCAAACTGTTAGCGTTTGGGGTTTTGTGTTTTGGGGCTTTTTTGAGGAAAAAAAAAATTGAAATCATTTAAATTCTCTTGCATCCCACACACATACAGTTAATACGAGTGCAGGCCGATCACGGCTTGAGCAGAAAAAGCAGTATTTGCTTCATATGTTGCAATACTTATCCAGCCTTGGCTTGTAGTGCCGTGCTGAGCTGATAGAAACAGCACACGGCTAAGCAAATGCTTGCTTTCCAGTGTGACCACGTGTGGGGACACAAAGCCCGTGGCTGTGTTGTAGGTTGGGCCAGGTCTCCTTTCTCAATGGAAGAGACACTCCACCCCGGGAGCGGTAGGCACAAGGGCCAGCCATGCTTCCCCAGGGTTTTCCCAAAGGAAATCCTTCAAATGTGAGCCTGTTAGGAGGCGCGGGAGATTTGCAGTTGTCCCGTGCTGGAAGCACACACGGTGAACTGCTCCGTCCCCATGCAGGTGTCCCCAGCACATGACCCTCCTGATGGACCACATGCTCTCCTATGTTGGTTCGGTGACAGGAAAGAAAATTCAGCTCTGATCCTTGGCCTTGGAAACTTATTGTCAGATTTCTCTCCTTCCAAAAGAAAAAACACATGCACACGTGGATTTTCTGTGGTCTAAATGTATTTATAACTCTTCTAATAACCTGTAGGGTCTAATAACCTGACTGGCTCTGTGCTACGACATGGCTGCGGTTCATTTTGCCATTCTGATAAAAGCAGCATAGTCCTTAAACCACTTGAGATCTCTCTTCCCAGAAAAGAAATATGTTTGTTATTAGGCTGCGTAGGGGAACATAAATAATTGTATTGGGAGTGAGATAATATTTGTAGCTTTTATTTATATTGTGAATGCTTGCAGCAAAAGGTCTAAGGAGCAACGAGCAAATACCTTCTTTTCCCAGTGTCTGTATCATGCACATTGTCTGCGGGTACCAGCCATCGATTCTATAACCTACAAGTTATAGAAAAGCTAACTGTAAATATGTCAACATTTTCTTTGTCATCCCAGAACGCTCAATAATCTCTTAGATAACTTGGATGTAAGCCGGGGAATGCCGTAGCAATAAGGTCCAAGGCTTTGAACTTGATTCAAAATTATATGGAAATTTAGTGTCAAACATGAAGATTTTGATGTTCGTACAGTAAGTTCTCTTGCCAAAGGGACAAATTCCAATATTTGATATTACTTAGGGGGTTTTGAGTGCTGTACTTTTCATGCCTAATGTGCCATCAGTTCTGTGACCTACACAACGGCCATGAAGCTGCAGTCCACGTTCCCTTCCCTCCTGACTGTCCTTGGCACTGCCTCAGTTTCACTCCGGGTTTTTACCTTTCACACGTAGATCTTTCATATCAAGAGAAAGTCATCAATATATGAAGTTTCCAAGCTTTCTGTACCAGCAAAAACACCAAAGTTTCAGTGGCGGTGGCAACTTCAAGGTCAAGCGATGGTGGCATGGGAGACTGAAGACCTTTTGTGTTCTTCTCCACCTTCTTGAAACTTAGCTCATTCAACAGTGACGAGTCTTCAACTGCCTCTTCAGGGCAAGAGCCATCGTTGTAAACTTAAGTGTATTAGTGCAGGGATTGAGAATGTGCCCCATCTTTCCTGAACACGTTTTTCCCTTGATGTGCTGCTGTCTTGAAAGGCATAGCCAAGCTCCTAAAAGACAGGAGTCCCGGTTGTTCCCCAAGGAGAGCAGGGAAGCAGAGACACCACGGTTTCTCGAGCGCCATTGCAGCAGTGCCTCGGCTGAGCCAGGGGCACGAGCTCCGTGGGGAGACGGGAGCGGAAGAGTCCAATTCTCACCCTGCCAGCTCCAGGCTGGCAAACCTCCCCGCTGGCAGCCAAGCGGCTGGGGACAGCGTCTGATTGAATTTCCCAGCCTGGACAATCTTCTGAGAAATGAAAAAAGAGTTAAAACAAAAATAGGGGGAAAAATGCCAAATGGCAGCCAGGAAGCAGAGTGCGGCTTCTAGGCCAGAGGCCAGCTGAGTGCGAGCTGTCTGACACGCAGTAATTAGTCATTACGGGGAAAGAGCCCGCTACCTTGCAAAGGAGCAGCAGATGTTGGCCAGGACTGGTGGAAGTGGGGTTTTTCAAAAGGAAAGAGCCCTCCAAGTCTCCTTCTAGGAAAAGCATACTTGCAGGGCAGAAGGGATGACTTTTTGGGAAAAACAAGGCAAGTCAACACAGAATTGGCAAGTGCATAATCCTGGTTCCTCAAGCCATTTTGTCCTTTTTAGTGGTTTCTTTTTGTCATTCTTTCATGTCCCAGTTTCTCAAAAAATGTTTAAATTTCAGGATGAAAGTGGTCCTTGTGATGCCAAGAGCAGCCGCGGAGGTGTGAAACGGGAGGGCTGTGGGCACGAGAGCAGGCTGAGCGCGGGGAGGGTGCTTGGATGAGCGATGCCCAGCAGCCACCTTGCAGTCAGACTGCAGGTGATCAAATACAGGTGTCTAAAAGCTTTAGGGAGTTTTAAGCCAACATAGCAAAATGCAGACTATTCTTTCCAAAAAAGCAGTTTTTAGAGCCAGGTGGGAGCAGTTCCTTCAGTCACACCTTCTGTATAAAACAAGCCAAGTAGTTTTATTCTTTCAGTCTCGTAGTGAGCCCAGTAGCTTGTCTTTCACCGCTTGGTATCACCCAGAAGATCGCCTAGTCTGGATCAGAAGCCTTTGAGCAGGGATGTACCGTAGCGGGTAGGCCAGCGGCTGGGACAGGGAGCGCTCTGGGTGCACCTTTTGGGGAACTTCTTGGCCTCCTTTCCCACACATACTGCGTATCACAGCTGCATCCAGCCTTGCTTCAGGACGGTGCAAATCCACCCTTTTTCTTTCTCCTTTTTTCACATTTCGTCCGCAGTGGTGATTCAACAACATCTTGCGCCAGATTTCTAAATTTGTCCAGCTTTACCATCCCACCATTTCTTCTTGTTAAGTTCTCTGTTCGTGACTAGGAATAAAAACAATTATATTACCAATAAATCCCTTGAAAGCCAGTGAAGGAAATTTTGAAACAACAGAGACTAGCTTATAATTGTTGTGGCCCTAGCTTTGGCTTCAAGCGAAGAAGCCCTTGGGTCCAGGATATGAAAAGATAACGTAATTCTAGTTTCTATCTTCAGAAGCTCCTGAATCATCGGTAGGGATTCCACTCAAATTTGGAGGGCAAAGCTGTGGGATTCTTGGATCACTTTTTTCTTGGAAAGGATGGGAGCAAAAAAAGGCACAGAATGTTCTCTTAAGCTTTCCCAGGGAAAATGATAGAGTAACATTGGGAAAATACACACATGGAAGGAATATACTCTTAAGATCAAGGCACTAGAGAGGGAACTCTTCGGTACCAGATGCATTTTCCCAATAGATTCTTATTTGGTGCACTTGTGACAGAGGAAAAGGGGGAATGAGTATGAGGTGTGCTTATGTCTCGTCAGCTGTACTCTCCCGGTGCACCTTTTTTGTTGGGTTCCTCAGCTCAGACCTTCACTCCAGCATTAGAAGGAGTGTTGTGCTTTGAAACTGCCTGGGCTTCGGTGGGGTGATTGTGCCATCCTTTTTCTCACGAAGTTACAGTTGTGCAAAAGCCATTTCTTTTCAGTGAGTTGAGCAAGTTTCCTCCTCCTCTTTCTTAGAAGGATAACAAGAACCAGACCATCAGGTTGAAGCAGGAACTGAGAAATGTTTAACACTTGCTTTGAATGTGTTTTACTGGAAAGAAGCTAAAGAATTAATACATACCCTAATTGCTACTGAGGAGGAAGGGGTGACTCACTGGCAAAACTCCACTGTCTGTGTTGGGTGCAGTTTTGGGGGTTTCTGTTTGTTGACATTAATGTCTTTTAAATTGCCAGCTTTAATTAAACAACCTGACTCTAGTCAGATATTTTGTTTCTTTAATGCAAAAGAAGACAAATTTTGCAAAATTGTCTTACCCATTAAGATCAGGATGTAACTTTATCAGATTAAAAGAAAAGCACACTTGTCTTTGTTCTTAAATGGAGGGTTGGTTGTTTTGAGCACGTAGCAATCCCAGGTCACTCAACCGCAGAAGTCTGTTCAAAGGTATTTAAATTGACAACACAGCCTAACGCAAAGAACTGCTTTTGTCTCGGTTTTCATGACGAAGAATTACATTAAATGGGGGAAGTTATCAGGCTGAATCTTTGTTATCCTAAACTTCTATTTGGAATACAATAAATTACAGGATCAGGTTCTTCTCTATTCATTGCTGGATTTGGTAATTGTGTAACTGAATATGAAATTATGACCTAGTTTTTTGGAAGTGGTAGAATACATAAATACAACCAAAGATTTCTTTGATGTGGTCCTTTTCTTGCAGTTGTTTTTAAGCAAACAACCAAGCTTTTGCTAAAAACCTGTGAGACAAAGGTGAGGAGTAGAAATCAAAATACTTGCCCTTGAAAGAATATTTGAGACCCAGATTTGCTTGTGTTGAGGAGATTTGGAAAAGGGGGAATATTTTGCTTTTTGTGATGTGCGTACCTGAATGGCAAAAGATGCCACATTCCTCTAGAGTAAACGAGACGTATGTGAAGAGGGGGCTGTAGTCTCCATTACAGCTGTGGTCCCATTCCTCTCCCAGATTCCGTGTTTTTTAAATAGTTGCATTGATTTCTCGTGTTTGGGATTCTAGTTGATACCTGGACGATAAGATTTTTCGGATGTGAGGACTGTGTTTACTCTAGAGGCGCTTAAAGTGGCCAAGAAAGAGAAGAAGAGAGTAAACATTTAACTCGTTCAGGAAACAGACTTCAAAGTTTGTTGTGAGAGTAACATTCTTCCTCCTGGAAAGTTCAAGATGCCAGAGTCTAAAAGCCACTCAGTACTTCAAAAGCGAATGTATCACAGTAATGCATAACCTTCTAGATAAGGTGTCTCCTGCCCACAGGAAAAAAGAAAGTAAAAGCGAGTGTGTGTGTGAGAGCCGGACGGAGAGGTGCAGAGTGCGGCGGGCAGGATCTGGGTTACAGCTGCAGTGGGGGTTTTCCTGGGTGAAAGCCTGAAGCAGGGCTGGACGGGGAGCCGAGAGCTCCCGGGGGCGCTTGGCTTCATCCCATCTCTCCATATTCCTTGTGGCAGGAGGTGTGACGGAGCGGCAAGCTGGTACACCCCACTACACGGCTGCTCCTGGTCAGTCCAGCAACCTGAAAATTGTCCTTAGCTACATCGGAGACCGTACGTGCTCTGTGTCCTTCCCATTTCTTGGTGCTTCCAGTCCTGTTTCACAGAACTCTGTCTGCAGCGGTTTCGGGATGCTCACCAAGAGCACAGGAGGAGCATTTGGCAAGTGTATTGCTGCATGCAGATTTTTTTGGAAAGCGAGTCAAAGTGGGAGTAATCACTTTCATGAATCATTGAGGTAATAGAGAAATTCTCTTCTTTATTGACCTGTGCAGCATGGCACTGATATCAATCAGTACTCTGTGCGGCTCTGGGAAGCCTCATGAACATCATTCATCCAAGCAATAAACACCAAAAAAAGCATCTAGGCTGCATTTTGTTCTAGTTGCAGCCTTCTTCGCAAAGGACTTCTCTAACCTATTGCGACTGTTTAAAGTTTCATACATACATTCATTATTATTATTATTTCCCAATTGCCACAAAGACATTTCAACTGTTATTTTCCCTATTAAAAGTATCTTTCCCGTCCTACAAAGAGGGTAAAGCCCGTTACCAGCAACTGGCTGATGGTCAAGCAGTAGCTGTGCGCCAGCAAACCCTGTACATCGGCTCTAGGGTGGGAGGGTAATTTCAGAGACCTCTGCTGGGAGGTTGAAGGCAGTCCTGCCCCCTGATGCTGCTTCCAATCCACCAGAGGATTAAGCTTCCTTCCAGCCCTCTGTAGCTGGTTGCATCGCCCCATAAACGGCTCTCTGCGAAGCGCCAAGCCTGAGCCTTAGGCACGAAGTGGCAGCAGCGGTGGCCGACGTGGGGTCTCTTAGAAGAGCAGGACTTGGCCTTCAGCTCCACGTGCAAAGCTGCTGCAGCACTAGGCAGGGCGCTTCCTTGCTGCTTCTTTAGTTTTGGAGCAGCAAACGTCTTTTATGAAATGTTGGTACGGCACCTAGCCAAAGCTTGACCTAGCCAAAGCAAATGATGGAGAACTTCTTTTTCCTGCTGTATCACCAGATAGATAGATAGGTGGGAAGGTAGATAGGTGGATAAGGATGCAACTAAAAATACTTCCTCTGTTTCAAGCTGTAGCAGATAGACTGCGCTTCCCTACTGATGCGTATCAGATAGATGCATAAACCCATACAGCTTCTGTTTTTCTCAAAGGCCCACGTACGCTTGAATATTTTGTACTGTTTTCAATAGCAGAACAGCTGCACCAGGGCTAGCAAAAATCAAATGCTCGTGTAGACAAGGCCTATTTTATCAGTGCACTCGCAGGTTTTTTTCATGACATTGTAGTAAAAACACCTGAGCCCTGTCTATTTTCAGATACACGGCTGTTGAAAAATGAGTATGTTTTGTAGTGTACCAGAGACCACAGAGACCGAGCTTCTTGGTCTATAACAAATACCGCTGGAGAACATTAAGCAGCGATTCGCTGTTTCATTGGCAGGAAATAGGATGTTTTTGAAGTGTGACAACGTGTCTGTTTAAATTTTGATGAGGCACAGGTTCACAAAAGGTAATAAGGGTTTGTTACCGTCCTGGAGTGCTTGCTGCAAAGGGAGGTGTCTGTTTTCAGTGTCAGCTGATGGGAGAGGACATTTGTCAACCAGGGCCGCGACACGTTGCTCATTCGTTGTATCTGTTCCCCACGTGTTAAGTAGAGGGACAGACAAGTGTCACTGGCCACTGAGCATTTCTCATGGCTGACCGTTACGTTAAAAGAAGCTATTCAAACCTGCTTGAGGTATGCACTGGAAAGAGCCCTTAATTAAAACTCAGCTGGAGTTAGAGCCTAATATGGGCCAGGTAGCTGAACAGCACTGCAGGGAGGGGAGGCGACTGGTATCTCCTGGGGTAATTTGTTATAAATGCCACAGGTCAAGTCCTGTCCTTCCCTAGGTGCCAGGGCCAATGCTGTTACGACCTGGCATGGGCTTTCTGTGCAGTAATTTCCATCTGCCTTTGTAAAGCCTCTGTCCTGGTCTTCGAATGGTCCCTTTGGAGCAGATCTGTGCCTCAAGGGCGCTATGGGATTGTTGGAGTCTTGCTGGGTCATCGCGTGCTCTTATTTTCGCAAGGTAGAAGGTGAGTTGGTAAGGTAGCTCTGTTTCAAAGCCTAGGTGTCTCTATCTGCTTCTTGTCTTCTGCTGGGAACTGTTAGCAACATTTACCTTCTTCTTTCTCAGATGTCTGAGATGTACTTTGGACTCTTCCACATTTTTTGTTTGTGTAAAATACAGTAAAAACTGCAAACAGGAAGGATGTATGTGATTGCCTGCTGGTTATGAAAGCTCCTGTAAGCGCCAGCTTGGAACAAAGGAAGCACTGAAAAAGGCAACTGTAAAGAAGCAAAGGATTAATTTTAATGCAGTTTAGAAATTCCAGCAACTTTTTTCTGAGTGTAGAATAAACATTTTAGTGAATCGAGTGAAACAATCTGGAGGAAACAGGGATTTGTGTTCTTCTTGATGGAGTTGATCCAATTTTTAGTGGAAATTATCCTTCAAAGCTTTACTGAGGCCCAGAATCGAAAAAAGCAGCCCTTCATATCCAGCCTGTTCAGATGAATCATTGTTCATTATTTGTGTTATACATTAATGCCTAGTTACTTCAGTCAAGATAGATGTTCTGCCATATGCAAGCTCATATTAGAGACAGTCTTTGCCAAGAGCTTTCTAGATAGCTGAAGTGGGGAAGGAGTATGGGAGAGGAGGAGGCAGGGAGGTTGGATGGTGAACCAAGCACCAACAGAGAATGTGATTTCCAAAAAAAACCTCCGCTCAAAGTCTGCAATGTAAAACCAAGGTTGCCTCCCCACACATCTTCCTCTAATAGCCCATCATCCATGGACTCCCAAGACATTTGATTGCACCTACCTCTTCCTTGCATGCATTTCCTTAGCTGGGAAATCAAACTGTCTCGGAGCGTGATTTATTAAGACTCAAATTGAAATCTCATAAATAATGAGGTCTGACTTGGTGGAGCTGTGCTGCTGTCCAAAGCTCCAGCATAAAGAAGGTCACAGCGCATGCAGAAGAGTGTCACCTTCACAGCTCGGCTTCTTAGCCATTATTCCTAGACTTAGCAGTAGGCTTAGGAGGAGAACTAATAAAAACATCACGGCAGTAGTGGATATACGGCAGCCCGAATGCACCACATCTTCATTTGATTTGGCATAAAATACAGTACAATTTTTATCTACATCTCCTCAAAGCAAAAATACATAAATAAATAAAGCACAGATTTTCCCACCTGTTATGCATTACTATACTTATCCTGTGCAATTGAATCAAAAAGAGATGAAAAGAGGCTTAATTACCGTATGTCAGTGTTTCAGATTCCAGAGATTCAGGGAATTATGACACTATTCAAAAATTGCCGAAGATTCAGAGATACATATTTTGCTTCTCATCAACAAGAAGGTTTGCTGTCTGGAAACGTCCCATCCCTCCGGCACATGTGATCCTGTACCGAAGCAGTAGCTGTGCGTTGCACCATGCTCTTGGGTGGAAAAGAAAGCGTTTGAGAACAGAGTCATTCCTGTAGGCCTGTCCCATTTCACAGGTTCAGTGGGCCAAGCTCGTCACTGGATGTTTTGCAATTAAGGAATTAAGACAGCAGAGGTTTTTGGCCCGTCTCTTCAGAAGAAGAATCATTTATCGGGACTCCATTGCCTGGTTCCTGATGTGCCGCGGGCGGGGTCTGCACTCAGCCAAACGCGAAGGTGTGTAGGAGCACTAGAGATAGTTTATCTTTCACTAAAACATCCCATCTTGATTTTCACGTGTTTCAAGGTATTATGGTGTTAGTGACGGACTGCCACATTCAGACACTTGCCTTCTGAGTTTGTCATGAGGATGCATCTGCCACATCATCTACTCTTTACTTCTTTTTACTCGTATTAATAATTTAATTTATTCCCTAGTTTCTGTAGGTAGTTATAAATAACTGCGTAGTTTTTCTTTCCATTCCTGCTAGGTATAATTAGATGTTACAGTGACTGTATTAGTGTTCTTGTAACTTTAGGAAGACAAAACCCACTGAAATAATAGCTTTCATTTCTGTAATATTTTCATTCCCATTTCAGAAAACGCAACAGTAGAGAATGAACTGAAACTCCCTCACTCCAGCAGCAGGGAAACTGAGGCACGGCTGAACGAGGTGGTTTGCCCGAGGCCCGAGTGGTCTGTGGCTCGGTTAGGAGCAGAGGTCTCACCTCTGGACCTCAGGGTCCCTCAGACGAACTGGGAAACTGTTAGGTACTGTGGGCCCCCTCAGAGTTTTTCGGGTCTTCTTTTTATCTTTCTTTCCTCTTAGAAAGGTGTAAAATAGGATCGCTTTCACGAGATGTGCATGAAGAAGGCAGCTGTTGCCAAGCTCTGAATAGACCTGATTAGTCCGATGTATCCACACTGGGATGTTGTGGGCCTTGTGTGTGACTTGGAGTTGTGTGTTTTTAACTCTAGCACACCTTAAAAACCTCTCTGGATAATTCTCTGTGAGTCTTCTCCATCGATCATAAGGAATTTTTCAGCTGAAATCTGCTTTCCATTTACTTTTCACCTTCAAATTGCGGTTCCCCAAGGTCCTTTATAGAGAACTATAAATTGTAGATAGACGTTTTTGATTCTTTTTATTCAAGCTTAATATCTTGCTCAGTTAGTGAACCCTTAGGAATTGCCGTGTGGCCCCTTATAACCGGGGTGGTAATAAAGTGGCGGATTTGCAGAAACCCTATAAAAATGTGTGCAACGGTAAATTGTATTTAGACTACTACTGGGGAGAGAGGCATGAATGTACAATTATGAGAAGGATGTCCCTGAAGAGAGATTTCAATCCGTTGCCATAGTCTAAATCCTCTATCTTGTGGTGCACAAGGTAATTCAGGCATAGAGCAGAGGATTTTTTTTCTAAAGAGATTATATTACCCATCTCCTCTGTTGATGGATTTTATTGCACAGGTTCACTGAGAGTTTTATTATTGCATTACTTAATCTGTTTTTGAGGTTCCTGAAACATTTTAAATATAATAATGAGTTCAGCTGTATGCCCGCGCTTGGCTCCTCTCGCTGTTGCCAAGGCTGAGCCGGCCAGCCCGGGACCCTGCCACCGGCAGCGCTGAGCAAAGCCAACGGCTGCGGCGGATCCCTCCGCGCCAATTCCCTGGAGAACGGCATGAATGTTAAACAGACTTGTCGGATATCGTCTAAATAACAGATTCCAGCCCTTTGCCTTCTTCCAAAATAGGGCAAGGGCGAGTTACGACAAAGCTGGAGAGATGGCTGCGGGACGTGCCCGTGATTGGCAGCCTGCTTCTGCCGCTGAAGTTCCTTGTGCCACATCTCATTTTAAAAGCCAGCTGCTCGGATAGCGAAGTGTCGTTAAGAGGCATGACACTTGTCAGACCATTTTAAAAGAAGTGTTGTGGTGTTATAAAAAAGAAGAAAAAGCATTCCCATGTGGAAATCATAGCATAACATCCTCCTTAATAGTGTGATAGTAAGGAGGACAGTCTTATTTCTCTTCAAATAGATAAGAACTTTTTCCTAATTGATAAGAGTTTTTATGGTGTGTTGATAGGCCTGATTTTTAAATGGGACTTAATCCAGACCCTTTAAAAAGAAACAGTGTTTCATGACAGGTTTGTTTTTCATATAGATAACATAGGATTTTGCCTGCCTGACTGCATAATTTTTTTTGTTTTTCTCAGAAGAGCAGGAGCGGTAGATATAACTGTTGTAATAGTTCAGCATTTATATATTCTGTTTGCTAAACCAATCTGAAAGCAGTGTGGGAATATAGATCACTATTACAGTGAATTCCCGTATTGCTAACGTCAGAAATGATACAGTGCTTTGGTAAAAGAGCTGCTTCCACTACTTGCAGTTCCAGGTTTGTGATGCCAATTATAAGACAAAAATGAACAAAACCCCCTTGATTTTGAATTTCAGTTCATAGTTCAGAGATGGCTAAAAGTGCTTTTCCCAGCAACCTTTTTCTCCTCTTCACAAGATCAAGGCAGATTGCATTTATCTCATAGATATGTGTGTGTGTGTGTGTGTATTTCATAGAAACTTAATAGAAAGAGTTTGGTTTTGAAATATTCCAGAGAGTTTGAAAACTGCATGAGTTTGGTGAGCTCCTGAGGTTCTGTTGTGTGGCAGCGTTAGGTGGTTACAGGGTCTTCTGCAGAGGGTGAGAACCTGGGATGAGGCACCAAGCCTCGAGCTTTGGAGAGCTCTTGTTACTACCAGGCTCTGCCAGTGCTCGAGGTTCACGCCTTGCGACGGCACCCGGCGTTGATGCCTTTAGTCGTGCACCAACAATACCCATTTCTCTCCGTTGGGAATGTCCCTCTAACTACAACCTCTGAACGGCACCTCACTCGTCCTGATGGTGTGATGTCCATTTTGAGAGGAGCACAGTGATGTCCTCGTCTTCATCGGGTCTCTGCTTGTCACTGTTACCTGCTGGAAAAGGTAAATGTCTCGGTGTGAGAACAGCTGCAGACCAGTGTGAGGAGGAGGAGGAGGTGGTACAAGAGTGAGAGGAGGCAATTGTAGCCTGGTGTCCTCTGCTGGGGATAATACTTCAGTATGGTGCTTTGAGAACTTTGCTGAAATGCCTGTGGAGAAGCCTAGACGAGTACATTTTTACTTTGAGCTCCAGAAGATACTCTTTTTTTAATCAGGAGCTCATGAAAGTTACCAAACTAAAGCTCTGATGGCAAAGACGTGTTCAAGGCAGCACAGGCAGCGGTCAACCCCAGTGCTTTACCAGTGGGTCTCCGTTAATCTGACTGTCCCTGGAAAAGAGATGGTAACTCCTCAGGCTTTTACCTGCTTCTTATTTTTCACTGGAACTGATATCCAACACACCAGTTATTAAGATGTTTATTAACTCGTAACAATTCAACATTAGGAAGCAATTGAGATCCTTAATTCATCGCAGGTAGGCAGGTTACCCATCAAACTGTAAAAATCTCCTTGAGGTGATGCTTGGACCACTGCAGTAGGAGTGATGGAACCATCCCAGGTGCACTCTCGCAGGGTTTTCCTTGGGCAGTGCCAGGCTGTGGGCTGCAGGACAGATCCTGCAGGGTACTACCATGGCCGAGATGAGCTTCTGAGCAATCGTGTTTGATTTCTTCTTTGGCTTCGTTTGGTTTTCCCAAATGGGTACGTGGTTACCTGCAGCAGCACAAAGTTCTCTCAACAAGAAGTTTTCTGCACACTACGGGGCTTAATGAATCCAACTTGCAGCCATTTTTTCATTAATGGAAGCCTGTAGTAATCAAGTAGAATGCTTAACACGAGTAAGGCAGTAATACTGGATCATCTCTCCGATTTAAGTCTTTCTTCCTGTCTTTTCCTGTGTTCTTAACGCAGTGAATGAGCTGGATCTAGGGTTTAGGATCTAGCGTCTGAATGTGGGGGTGAACTGAAACTGTTTATCCTACATGAAAATGACCTAGCAGCTGGATTTTAAAGGAACTGTGTCTCTAAACTCTCTAAAGTTGCTTTATTTTGCAGTACATTGAAGACAAATCTACTTTGTTCTTAATCTTTTTTTCTTTTCTCTTATCACCAAGATACGCTTCCTTTTTGTGTTACCCGTGCCTTGCAATGTTTCTGATGCTGGTGAAATAGCAAGTATCAGACTTACATGTTCAAAAATTCCTTGGGGATTACATACAGTACAACCAAGGCAGCCCGCCTGTGTCTAGTAATCTCTGTGCTATAAGCCACATCCATGAATGAAAAAACCCCTGGATAGCCAGCTGGAGACAAGGAAAATGTTCTACTGTTACATGGCTGAGGACAGTTAATCTGGCAGCCCTCGTTAGTCGATGCTTAGCTGATAATGAGTCTCAGCAAATGGCCTGCATTCAATAGAAACTCCTCTGTGTGTTTGAATGTTTCACCAGTCCACAATATAGTTTAAACTTTATGCTTCTAATTTTACTCAATGGAAACCAGATGAAATGAAAACAAGAATAGTCGAAACAAAACACTGTGTTTGAAATACAGGCCTGTGAGCAAGGAAAAACCCTGAATTTTTTCTAAACCCAGATGAGTCACTAACCCACTGTGAGACATGCCTAAATCTCTTGAGTACTCTACGTCTTTTATTAAGCTCAGCAGGAAAAGAGCTTAAGTCATGATAAAACTGACCCTGCAGCTGCACTGCTTTCTCGGGCAAATAAGCATCGGATGGAGGACGCCGTAATTTCAAGATCAAAATGGTGGAGACTTGTCACGGGACCATTTCACGCAGCGGGTTAGTCGCTGTTCCGGTGGCGTTGCCTGGTTATATTCCTCCCCGCTTAACCATCAGCCGCGATCAATTCGGCCGTGTCTATATAGAGCTTCCTCTTTGTGGTGGATGTGTAGGAGGCTGAATTTTGGTTCTCATGAAAGTGAGAGAGTGAACGGTCGCCAAGCGTGGTGCGTGCAGGTGCTGCGTGAGCCGTCCAGTCATAACTCCGCTCTGCGCCTCAATTCGGACCCGAAACTGCCCCGGCTATTTAAGGTCTGACTGCACTCCCCGCGGCTTCAGCAGTACCGAGGCGTCTCGTAGTTTGGGGATAGTGACACACTTCCACAGAGATGAATCTGTGATTCTGAATATTATTTGCATTATGAGTGGAGATGGATCATTTTTTAAACCTAGGTCTTTAAAATGTCAGGATTAGATATTAACGCAGTTTAAACATATTAGCAAGTAACAAACAGAAATAAACCTTTTGAAGGAAAGAATTCTGGGAACAGACATGCTTTAAAACTTCTCTTCTTCGGTGCAGGATTCTTCCTTTCTAAATTCTATCTCTTCGATCACACTTTATCTTGTAGATTGGACCCAAACCTGAAAAATAAATACACTGGGTAGTAATTTTAAAATACACAAGCAAAGAGAGATGTCTTTAGGCGTAAGGGGCGAGGAGAGAGTCTCCACAGTTCGGCACCATGTAAGTTTCCCCTTATCCCTGAGGGAAATGCCTTTTTAAATGGCAAATGATATACCAGCTTTAAGTTCCCTGTTTACTTTTTGAACACTGGGACATGTTAATTTTTTGCAAAGCCATTTCCGGCACTGTTTGAGCTCCAACTCTCCGATTCCAGGGGTATTTGGGAAAAACAGGAGGGACCCTCTGTCTGAATACATGTTAGGCACAGTCATTAGGCCCGTCTTCTCCCTTGGAGGCCTAGTTACAGGATTTCTGGTAAAGTGGAAACCAAATTGGTCATGCTGGTAGTACTGGTGACTCACATATAGATGCTTTCATACTTAAAACTGGAGCAAAGTGGTGCAGTTTGCTGTGTCTGCAGCTCCAGCGTGATAAATGGTTTGGGCCAGGAACAATGGACAAAACCTGCCCTGGTTCACCCCATAATGTTCTCAGTGAGGAGCCCCAGGGCGCAGACCAAGCTACAAATTGGTCAGCCTGAGACAGTGATACGAAAATCTACAGGGCGCTTTTCTTTAGTCAAAACTTCTCCTTTGTTGCATTAGCTGCTCTGTGGTCTAACAGATTTCACCTGCAACTCTGCAGTGATGTGAAATGAAAGACGGCGCTTCCTACTATGGCAGGAACAAAAAGGATTGCAAGGGAAGAGCAGGCAGGGGAAGAGACAGCTTTGTTTGATTTAAAACAAACAAAAAAGGAAGGCACTTGGCAGGAGTGAAAACTTTGAAATAAATGGTTTGCGAAGGATTCATGCTAGCTGGTACGGAAAGCGAGTGGTGGATCACAGACACTCGTTTCGGACGGAAACTGGTCAGGATCTCAGTGACCCCAGTGGGAGCCTGCACCAGCGGGAGGAAACTCGGCATCAGTGTGGGATTGACTCCTGAACTCTGCTCTGTTGATCCCAAATGGAAAGTCAGAAATTATCACAGAGGTATATTTATTTTTTCTTTTTCCTATTGGGGTCACCGCAGTGTTGCATGATGAAGAGGTGCAAGCTAAGGTCACAGGAGCAGCAAATGGCTTTTGAATTCTTCTGTTTTTTTATCAGGCCAGCTGTTTTTTTAGGAATCACAGATTCCTAAGAATGTTCTGCTTGGGTCATGCTGGAATCAGGCCCAGAGTGGGACCAGAAATCCGACTTCTAAAATGCTCCACAGCCAGTGCTGAATTCTCTGACAGGTCCACCAAGCACTGAAACAGCCATATGGGATGGGGTTTGCCAGTGTAGTCTGGTACGGTGAGCGCAGTGTCGGTCCTGGGAAAGTACAAGTAGTAGTTTTACATGAGCCATCTATCCCCACTCACTGCTCCCAGCAGGTTTAGAGTGCAGCTGGGAATCCAGCCTCACAATTTTGCTGGTATGGCAAATCTCTGAAGGATATTTCCTGCAGCAAAAATATGCATCCCAAGTAGGAGAAGATTGTTTGCTGAGAAGTACAGCCAGGGAGCGAAGCGTGGAAAAGAACAGCTGGGAAGAGCAATATTGTGCCTTGTTGCACCCAGAAGAGCAGAGAGGGGCTGGCTTGGGACGGCAGCATTGGAGGCTGCGTGCCTCGGCGCTCTCGTGTGAGAGCTGAGGGCGTGCGGCAGTCACAGGCACACAGAATAGTGTGGGTACTTAAGAGAAGCGTGTTGAGGTTAAATGCACTGCATCTTTCTCTATCACCAGTCTAAGATGCAGGCTTGATGAAACCAGGGTGCTTATTTACTACTCCTTTGACTTTTCATCTCTTGTTTACCATGTTTCCTCTAAACAGCAGCAGATATCTCTCAAAGACCAGGATGGCATTCATCAGCAACAGCTTATAAAAGAAGAGAAAGAAGCTGCCAGCATTCTTTCCTGTCACTTGATTTAGAGTAGAAGTTGAATCCCATTGCTCTTCTAGGCAGGGAAGTGGTAGCAACAGCTGAGTGAAATCTCAGCAGATGTGAAGGAGGAAGTATTTTGACTGGAGGGTTTGGTGCTTGAAGGGTTTGGAGTTGTTGAGAACTTAGAACTTCTTGATTTTGGTGGCAAACGCTTTGGGGAAAAAGGGCCCTAGTTACAAATTTGTCGAGATCACTCATCTGAGTGTGATGTGAGTGTTCAGAGTCTCATGCGTTAACTGATGGGCTGCATCTTTACTCCTATAGGCTTAGTACTGGGAAAGGTAGTAAAATTTTGCCTTCCAGTTCCGATGTCCTTTTTAGAAGATACTAGTAAGTGCCTCTGGGACTGCCAAAACCCTTTTGGGTTTGGCAGTACCAACACTAGCAAGAGAAATACCTCCCAGCAGTGTGGTGTTACATACGAAACTACGCTGTATGAGCCAAACACAGGTATAGGAAACACCTGCAAACCATTCAGACTAGGAAATTTTGGTTCTAAAGAAGAGTCTCATTTCAAAACAGTACTTTGAGAGAGAATCAGTGTACCAGTGTGAACTTTCGGCTCCACTGAGGTCTTAAACACTGATGTGATTATGGGAGGGTTTTCCTTGTTTATATTTTTAGCTGAAGGTTCTAGCCTAACTTCAGAGACTTAAGCATATGTTAAATCTGCCTTCCTGCCGTAACAGCTTTCTGGGAAGGGAGATTAATTCGAAAATTGCCTCAAATTCACAATTCAGGCTTCTGATCTTGCAGCATGTTCTGTGCTACTGAGTTGTTGTGTCTGTGTGAAGATCAGTGCAGAGCGAGCACGGGGACTATGCAAGCGACTATTATCTTGGCTTTGTCCAATAGTCTATATTCTATAACAGGTGATATGCTGAGAATTCTGATGCAGAATAATTTCTAAAAGCGTGGGGCCACAGATTAGGGAAGTTTTTGATTTGAAGAATGATTCTTAGTGACTCACCTGGGGGATTTCTCGTTATTAAACTAACAAGGAAAGGAAACATTGAGCGGTTCAGACTTCGAAGACCTCATCAAATTCCTGCTTCTGCTGTGGTGAGTTTGATTAGGGAAGGGAAGGAGTTTCACATGATCCCAAAAGCTTTTGTGTTATACTTGTTTCTTGTTAGTCCACTAAACAGCCTTATGCTCCTCACACTTGATCTATGCCTGACCTACATGTCAGCAAACGGCAGCTCCTTTTTATAACCTTTAAAAAAGAACTTGTCTGAGTTTTAATAAAGGTACAGCTAACTTGCAAAACATCCGTGTGTCTAAAGCCAGTTACCTGAAAAGAGATTTTAGATCTTCTTAGAAGCCATGCCAAACACAGTGGGATCTTTCTTCCCAGTTAAAGGGTGACATTTTGGACTGCACAGAGTCCTGATAAAATTTCCAGTTTCCCTGGAGCCCAGTGTCTTGATTGTCAGCACAAAAGTACATTTGAACCGTTTTCGGAATGATGTGAGGACATCAGCATTTCTTGACATCAGATGAACCAGCTTAGTTCCTATATTATGGACAGATTGGTGTTGCGAGTGCTCTGTCCTTAGGAGGACAGGCATTTTAGTGTTCGTTTTTTATTGTAACCTGGGTGAATGATGCTGGAAGACACTGTTGGCCAGTGAAAATACATTGACAAGGTCACATGTAGACTATAAAATTCCTGTTGCTTTTAGATCCAGCTGACAGGCATCCTTTAGACTTGAATATTGCTGTGTAACCTTCCCAAGGACCTCCGGAGCTGAAATATTTGACAAGAAAACTGAAGCTCAACACCAAGGTCTTCCCTGCTCATGAATTTTTCATGTCTTTGTTTGAAAAATGCTAGGCAGTAAAACCCTCTCGTTATCTCTGCTGTAAGGCACAGTAATTAACATTCACACTGGAAAAAAAAATCCAAAACAAAACAAAACGAACTGTCTTGTTTCTGTTGAATCTTAATTGCTTTGTTGATTTTATCTTTTGGGTTTGTGTGTGTTAGTGAATTGCCCCCACTCCCACTCTCTTCTTTTTCTTCCTTCTTCCTTGCTCACCCTTTCTATTACAGATCCCAACATCATTCTACTGGAAGTCAACAAAATGTCGACCACTGGCTATGGTCGGGTCAGGATACAGCCTTGAATCCTACATCTTCCCATGAGGCAGGATCGGTTAGCTAGTCCTGCAGATAGTTGGCATTATTAATGCTCTCCTTTGCATTTTGGTGCTGATAAACTATTTTGTCATCATCGGTTATGGAAGCGATGGTATCTTACACTTGGCAGCCGAGGCTGAGACAGTCCTGTGCAGCGATGCCTCCATCCTGCTGTGCTCTTCCATCCTGAGTTTGTATCAAACTGATACCCCGTGTCAAAGTTCTGTTAAAATCTTCGTATTTGATGTTACAGTCAGAACAAATCTTGTGTCAGAGAAGGGTAGAATAGACTGATACACACTGGCACATATCCAGACATGCCTAGATCTCACACTGGTATCCCAATAAAATATTGCCAGCCTGAAAATATATTCCGGGGAATTGTCTAAAGTTTATCTAAAAGCCCTTAAAATATGAAAAAGTATTCCCTGTCCTTAAAGGGAATCACCTTTATCCAATGTGAGCCGTGGCGTGTTCCACGTATCGCTTTTCTCAGGAAACAAGACCTGATGCTTCCCAGGGCTGCACTTCCCAGTTCCTTCTCTGATCTGAACTCATTAATAAATATGACCAGAGAGGAGGCACGTGAGATCTGTGTTCCTCACTCTTTCTACTGTAGCTGAAACAAACTTTTCATCTTGTTAACGTTCCTCATAGCCTGTGACAGTGGCTTTGAGTCACTACTACAAGTTTTGGTAGAGGATTATGAAGATCAAAACCTCAGTGCAACTGTTGTCCACTCCGGCCAAGCCCACCATCTCTTCCTATCAAGCAAGAGAGAGATCACGGTCTGAAACCAAGTAACAGATGAATAAGCTTTTTTGTATTATTTATTATTACATAGTTACTACGACTCTTATTGAAGAGAGTGTTGTGCAGATCAGCACAGAACAGTAGTTCTAGCCTATTACCCAAAAGTCAAGCACAGTTTCCCTGCTCACTGGTGGGACTTCATTGGCTTAGGGAGTGAGGAAATGTGCATGAAGCAGCTCTTCCAAGTCCTAAAGCTGGCAGAGACCAGGAACCCACCCTGCCATCCTCCTCCCCGCTGACCCAGAACCATTCTCATCCCACACTCTAACTTCATTCCCCACACTAGACTTCAGTTTCCCAACAAGTTTTTAAACTTCTCGGTGCTGGGAGTTGCTTTTCAAATGCACCATAGAAGTTGCAGTGACTCGGGTGAACCGGAGCCTGAGACACCATCTCTCCCAGATGAATGGAGGTGGTGCGTGCTGTACAGATGTGCTCCTCCTGATCTCCAGCTGCGCTGGTGGTACCTATTTTATGCACTGTGGGCAAATGTGTGATCGCAAGTGTTAATGGAAAGATAACTGTAATAGCTTGAATTGGCTTTTTTGGTGCAAAAAGCTATGTATTGTGTGCAAACGACAAATTATTGTGCATTGTAAAGTAACACAATGGCTTTAACATGCTCATCGATATGATAGCAGGAGTGTAGGAACAGGTTAACCACTATTCAGCTCTCTGGCAAACCTCCCTAACCCCTAATTATTAGCTGCCTTATCAATGAATATCTCAGAAATATTTTTTTTTTTTTTTTAAATGGAAAACTCTGAATCTAGTCCTTATTGCTGCTGAGAGGGAAATGAGTATGCTGATTACCTCCATGCCGGTTGCTCCATCAATTCGATGTAGGGAAACAATTATGGTTTGGAAAATTTGCAGTTCATTTGCATTAAGAGAAAAAAAAATATCTTTATTCAAAGATAATTATTGCTTAAGAACTTGGTCAAAAATACCAATGGATTTTTCTTTTAAAATATTGTTTAATATTCATAATGTTACAATGAAGAAAAGTACATATACCTACCTATCTGTCAAAGGTAGGACTCGTGAACAATAGATACTGTTCTACATGGGAAGTGCAAAAAGCTTTAGCTAGGATAAGGGTCATTATCGTCATTAGTATTATCATTTTATTCGTCCTTAAACTCTGAAATAAATTGAACTGAGACTTTCAACAGTTAAGAACCTGAGGGAGTTTAATTAACCCGTTAAAGAAAATTCCACTACAGAGTTTAAGAGTGATGAGGAAAAATTTGACTTAATGTATTTGAGTTGATCAAAGCACAATCCGTGGAACAAAAGCTTCTGAACACAATTTTTTTAGCCTCCCCTAGATGTTGGAGAGCATTAAGCCTTTTAAAATTATCATTAATGTATGTCAACTCCCCCAGTTTCATTTTCTAGTGACTTTGAGCAGATGTAGTTCACATTTATAACCAGCATGATCTTCACCATCTGAACATTCATGATTTTATGAAATGAGACCCTGGAGACAGAATGTTTTATTCCCTCAGGGTGAGATGTACCCATGCAGTGACTCAGACAGAAAGCTTGTATCTGTTACACCGACTACACTTTCTCTCGGTGGTGGCACCCAGGCTGTCACAGCAGTGGGCGGCGTGGTTTGATTGGCAGCACCGTTCTGAAGGTCGTTTTGCTCAATGTATTCAAAGTGAGACAGATGTGGCTTTTTTTTTCAGTTCTTACTCTGATTAATTGCCTCATTCAATTTCAACTCTATTGCAGTTAAACATTAATTCAGTAGGACTTAATAATGTATTCATTTATGATCTTGCTTGTGCATTAATGACAATGATTTGCTGTTTTTTTAATTATAGGGATCCATGCAATGCGTATTTTACATCCACTTACAGGAAAATGCTATACACTCTTGTTCTTTTATGTCAGATAAATTAAACACTCAAAGAAGTGGTGAAGTACTTTATGAAATATTTCATTCTAAATATTTGCTGCAAAATATGTATTGCTACAGACGTTAGCTTTAAAAACACTTGGAGAAGATTTGTATATACCTAGGGATTGCATCTTTTCATACATTATGTGAGTGACAGTCCTAGACCTCTACAAGAGCACACTACAGAAAAATGTGCATCCTGCTTAATAAGAAAGTGCCTTCATTGTATTTTAACACTAATTAGGAGATCTGCTTTATTTTGGCTTTCTTCTGTTTCACTGCTTTCCAGTAATTCAGGCATTGGAGGATGGGAGGTTTAATGTGGTTTCGTGCGGCATGATGACAATATGCCTTCTAACCGCTGGCCATCTCCGGTGGACCCCTCTTCTCCTGCCCCCCAAATACTGGTTTTGAAGTCAGCTCACAAAGAATTTGCTAAGGCCGCATTGCATCTGTAGTGACTTTAAGTCGATGTGGTTTTTGTATGACTGGGACTTCCCTTGGTCACGTTTCTTATTCTGTAAAACATACCATCGTACAAAACCGATTTTCGTTCTCTAGACCCCCACGTATATTTCTGCATTGTGATGGAGATCAAAAGTAAATATTCAAGCATGAAGTATTTCATTGTTTTGTGCCTGCTTTTTTGGTACATTTAATCTTTATTATTATTTCAGACTGAAGGGTAAATAACCATTACACGTGGTTTCTGCTCCCACAAATAGGGTTATCCAATCTTACTTAGTACTTACATGGAATTAGAGCCACACGTCTTCCCTGCGTGGCACTGGGCATGGCTACCTACTGCGGCTTCTGTCTCTATTCAGACGTGGCTGGAGCTGAAACTACTGGTTTGCCTGGTAATCCTTAGCTGGTTACCAGACTCTGCATTAATGGTGCTCCTGACTGCACGGATGTGGTTTTCCTATGGGCGCATTAATACTACACACGGTTCCTGCTAGCATAATTACTTACTGTAGCTTGAAAGGTCTGATCACCTACCGCTAAAATGACACTTTAATGGGGATTACAGTTTTCCAGCTCAAGTGTTCGGTGGCTTTAATTAAGCAGGAAAAGGCCAGATCAGTAGCAGAGTCAACATCTCTCTGTTGGATGGCATTCTGTTTTGATCGCGAGCTGTATATTGGTCCCAGGCAAGTGATGTATTGGGCTGGTCTTTTTGCTGTAAATGATTTTACATATTCTGCTCGCTAATAAAAAATAAAATCAGATGCTGTGTGTCACATATTGTTCATCTCCTGCAGGTTCCACTCTTTCTCCCAATGTTGAAGTCCAGTTTCAAAATTTCTCGTGAAAGCTAGAGAGGAATTTCCTTTTTCTCTCTTTTTCCACTTTCCAGTCTGAGGCTACGTTTTTTTTTCCCCTTGCACATGTCAAACTAAATACTTTTTTCATTCTCATTACTGCAGAACTACTCTTGGGAAGATATTTGTTTATCTTCCACTAAGGTCATTAGATTTTAAGGTTTTGGTTCAGCAAATATTTATGGGTTCCTGAGCTGAGATCTCTCTATATCTCATGAGTCCACAGCGATATTTCTGGTGATGGTAGAGGGAGGTGCACCAGTGTTTTTCAAATAATTACCAGCTATATCTTTCTATCTTAAATATCTTCATCTGTCTGTCAGAAATATCTTCACTGGGGCATTGAATTCGCCTTCTCTCTCTCTTTTATACATTTGTTTATCCACTTGAAATTTAAAGCATTTCTTAGTGTCTCATGGGTTCTTCAGTCTTTGGGCAGTTAGTTTAAACTTCTGCATAGTTTTTTATTTGCTGATCCAGATTGCATTGGGGCATCGACCAGCCTAATCCAGAAATTCTAATTAGCACTTCACATCTTCAAAGCATTGTACAAACGTGGACTAATCATATATTAATCATGCTGAATTTTATGTTGGCTTATGTATTCTCTCTCATGTGCTGTGCATCACAACCTGTCGTATTATGAGCCATAGTATTTGAGAGATGAATCCAAGCTCTTCAGCTTTGTGTTCTTCAGAAGAAAGGCAATTGTCTGAAAATAGCTCCTACATGTTTTCTTCATTGTCTTTAACATTTGGTTCTATCATTAGTCATTTGAAAAATGACTATCCTTATTTCTATGGATTGTCCAATGATGATTGCCCTAGTCAGCTTACTCTGGTTTCTGCTTATACTGATCGTTGACTCGCTTAGCCGTTTTCTGTCATTATGTGGGTTCTGGTCTTGCTAAATAGCATGTAATATTGATTTAATTAAAAAAAAAAATAATGTGTAGTGTTTGTGCCAAAATTGATTCTTCTTCTTCACTAAGCCCGTTTAATTTTTTTGGAATCTCCCTCTTTCTCCTTCCTGATGTTTGTTTCTAACAAAAATAGCAAGAAGTTGTTAGGATACCCATAGTGGGTCATTTAATGAGCACGTTAGCGCTGTGCTGGGGCTGTCGGTTATAAATGCGACCCTGTTGCTAGTGCGATGGTTCTGATTCACATCTTGTCAGGCGTGACCTAACTACAGGATCTACTAAAAATAAAACCACAGTAGGTTTATTTTTAGTAGTCACTCCTTGAGGAAAATAAGCAAATTTAATCGTGAGGAAAATTAGCAAGAAAGCATCTAATAAAGCGACCTGCTCTCCCACTGCGGGTAAAGATTTAGAACCCGGTCCTATGGGATGTGAGCTTCACCATTTCCCACCACCTACAGCTCATTGCAAAAGCTGTGCCCCAGCGATTTCCAGACTTCAGGCAGAGCCTCGCGGAGCCGTGTTAAACACCAAAGGTCGGTAAGGAGCAGCAGAGCATCTGAGGTGCCCGGCCGTTTGGTAGGTGCTTCAGAATCCTGTGGGTTTTTGGGTTGCTGAGCGTTATAGGAACTTGTAATTCACACTGGCTGTGCTCAGAGGATTATTTCAGATCTGAACCTCTATTAACTCTAGCATGATGTAATTTGCTTAGATGTTACCATGCTAATTACATGTTAATTTTCCATACTTACCATGTACTATACCCCCCAGAGGAAAATACTGTATTCAGAACAAAGAAGATTTAGAGTTCATGCACTTAAAAGACTGCATGAAACTTTGGCAGGAACAGAATATTGTAGTGATATATCTTCCTAATAACCAAAATAAGCAGTGTTGTATTGTTGCTGTAGGAATTTTTCAGTCAACCTTGATTAGTTATTTGAAATATATTAGGATGATGGTTCCCACTCAGATATTTCATTTGTTTGTCACCTTTTTAGAATGGAAAACTTCCGAGAACAGATTGTGCTGAAAACTTCCGTGAACTAATTGCAGAAAGTAAAAAAATCTCTGTGTGGACTAAAATTACAAATACACTTATGCTTCAGAGCAAAATATACTTTTTGTTGGCATTTAATGGCTTAGTACTGCATTTCTTGACATTACATTAAATCAGATCAATACAGTAAAGGAGGAAATACGCCACACTCTGCATTTATCATGCAACTCATTGTCCTTAGAGGTCATCAGATAAGCAAATAAGAAAGTGATTTCTCATTTTTTATTTTCAATGAGCAATTACTAGTAATGTTGAAGTATATTATGCATCATTACTTGTTCCGTGTCCTTTATTTAAAAAAGGAGAAGTGTAGAGGTTCAATGAAAGGTTTTTAGCTAACTAGAAAGTTGTAGAAGCAGAGGGAACTCACTTCAAGCAAATTTTTTATGAAAAGTGACTATTATTACACGTTTTCTTCATTGGCTTTTAGCAGTGTGTTCTCAAAACAGGACTGTGTGAGGAAAGATGCGTCATTGTTATCCTTCAAGCATCAAGAAAATCGAGACCCGGAATCACACAGCAAAATTCTTGTTCAAGTTAGGAAGTAAACCCAGTCCTTGCTTGCACTCTTGTCTTCTAACCACTTCACTGCTTTCAAAACCTCCAGTGTAGGAGCAGCAGAGAGAAAGAAAAAGTGAATGTTACCAGTAGAGGAGTACCTTTATACCGTCGCTGGTAGAGGAACAGCCAGGGTGAAGAAGCAAACATCTAGCAAAGGTGGCTTATGTGCAGAGCAGGGTCTCTTGTTCTGCTTCACTAATGGTAGCCATGGCAACCTCAGGACATTAACTTATGCAGTGATTGCAAGCCGTGAGCATCAAAGCAAGTAATTAGGGAGACAAATGGGAAGTCTTGATGGATTCTTCCATCAAGATCAAAGCTTTATATAAGTTTTTCATTAATTTGGGAACAAGCACTGAGGTGATTTGTATGTTCTATTAGGCTATCAATGAAAACTGGGACCAAAGCTAGATTGTTTTGTAATTTTCCAAGGAAGGGCCACTCAACCCAGTTAAAAACCTTTTTAATAGCAGGGGTAGTAAGTCAGGAGTGCACTAGTTGAATCAGGCCATTGGGAGTATTCAGCAAACACTCCTAGATGTTTTCAGCAGAAATATAATTGTGCTAAACTTAGGTTGTCCCCATCATTAGCAGGAGCATTAACTGTAACTCAAAAATTCGAAGATGCAGTATTTAATCCATGACATGTGCTTCTAAGGATTCATAGGATTAGGAGTTTTGCTCTCAGTATCTTCAAATCAAGGTGGAGAGTTGCTGGTTGAAGTTTAATTGCATGTGCTCTGAACTCGTGGTCTGTGGTCCCTTCTGGTTTTGTACTCTAACCTGTCTTTGTTAATGAAAGAGACCAGGTGGCATAAACCCTGTGGACAGCATGAAGTCCTCAAATAATAGGAGAGATAATAAATTGTCTGAAGCAACAATAAGGAATTGTAATGTAGATCTTTACACAAACCTTTGGATAGGCAAGTTCTCTCTATATAGGGGGTTTAGAGTGAATTTTGCAAATACCATACTTCATATTTTCACCCAACTGCAAGCATTTCAGTAACCGTAGGCTGTATTTCCCTGTTTCCAAGATTTGCTTTTCTGAAAGGTGACTTATCTAAATTGAGCAGGAGTTTTCCAAATCATTGAAACTTCCACAGCACTTCATTGAGCGTAGAGCTTCGTGTAGGATGCAGCAATAGTCCCTAGAGCATCAATAACTTCATTTTGTTGGGATTTTGAGGCAGGCATTAATATTTGGGTTGGGCTTTCATTTTTAATTGATGAGGGAAAAGACTATCTGCCTTTCTTTCCTTCTTGATAACACAAGCTTCTCTTTAGTAACTTCAAACACCCCAATTCTTCAGTTAAAGGCGAATTAAGTTTTCCTGTATTTCAAATTAGCTCTCTGAGGGTGGCATCAGCTCTGTTTCTTTTATGTTTAAGTCCCAGTTCTTTAATCTGTTTCTAATACATTCTGTTCAGCAATTTTGCATTTCTGTTTTAGTGGAAGCAATGCTGATTAATTCCTTCTTATGACATCTGTGGCTGCATCCTAGATTAAACCTTCTCTAATACAGAGCCTATCATTAAGTGTTAAATATTCTTGCAAGGCTACTTAAATTAGATTCAACATCAGTGGATCATTTAGTAGAGAGTCGTTAATTCTCCATCTTACGGCAAGGCCACATTCTGGTGATGCTTTTAATCACAAGATTATTGAGGTATGATTTGAAAGGGATATGCTGCCCATATTTTGCCTTTGGGCAAATTATGAAAGGTCAAGTTGCCAAGGAAACAAAACTAAGATAACATTACTAATTCCTGAGTGCAAGAGTTGTCTTTCCTGATCATATCATTTGCTCAACGCACATGCTTAGAAAAGATACCAGCTAACAATATGTCTGCCATTTAGTTCCAAAGCAAATGGCTTTATAATTCTTGCTCTTCTAGATAGTGTTCATAGTGATGTCAAGGCTCAGCGGAGTACTTTGCCTTTATAGAACTCACAGATTGGTTGGTCTGATGGTTTACGGATATGGTAAACATTATTCCTAATTTAGAGAAGGGAAAAGAAGGGAGGGAAGGGTTAGGATTTACATATTCAAAGGTAGCTGCAAACTCAAGATTTTACTAGTTTTGACAGTCTAATTTACAGCTCTTTAGAGAATCCTGATGTTCATGAAGTGAAGAGCACTTGATAACACAACTTCACTGAGGCACCTGAAGTTAAACACTTGGAATCGCAAAGCCCTGAAATTTTTCTTCTGGTCACAAGTCAGGCCAGCGGCAGAGCCAGAAAGAGTTCTGCAGTATTTGCTGCTATCTCTTAATTTCTTTTTCTAATTTCCTATTCCAGGTGGGAAGCAGTAATACAGGATTGGCTCCAGTGCAGGAAAACCCGTATGGGGTAGTAGCATGCTATGATGAGTCTCTTCCTGACCCTTTCTCCCTTCCATCCATATAAGTGTGTGTGTATAATATGTTGTTTGTCTCTCTGTCCAGTTTCTTGTCCTTCCTTTGGACAACTCATGAAAAGGGAATCATTTTATTCCCTGAAGTATCAGCATCTGAGATTGTGGTAGATTCTGTCCTTAAATTTCCATTCTGAACTGTGCTGTGTCGTAGGGCACTGCATAATGAATACGACCCTGCCAATCAAGACACTCTGTTTTATATCACTTATTACTAAATTGAAAATGGTGTTTTACTACAGCAATAAAGGGCTGGTACAGCATGAGGTACATTTTTATACAACTCTATGAACTTTGTCATTGAAAACATTATAGCCTTGAATTTGAGAGCACAGTGGAAGGCAATATAATTTGATTACCTATATTAATCAAGTAGAGTACAACATATAAAACCAGTAATGCATAAGTCTGACTGGAGCCAGATAACCCTCTTGTGCATCTTAGAAAGATTTATTTTCAGTAATATAATTCATTTGACATGAAAGTATCATAATTGCAGTTGCTAGGAAGGATTTCTTTCTTTCCTTTTTTAGGGAAAAAAACTATCATGCTTTCAAGAGCAGCTTGTTCTTTTAAAGCTCAGCTTACTGAAAATTGAAAACAAAGATTTGTTTTTGTAATTGTGGCTATTTTTCATTAGTCAGCTGAGCTAACAAAGTTGTTTGTTTTGAATGCTGTTTCTGCTTCATAAACAAGTGCTAGGTGTGAATTTAAAAGATATTTTTTTTTTAATGTACGTTGATTAACGTGACACCCTATCATTCTCGACCTGTGCTGCTAAAAGCTGGCCAGAAGCTCTTGAGCGTTCAGTTATCTGTGCAAGTACTTGGCATAAGTGCTGAGGAGAACCTTCCCACACTCCAGCTCGATGGAAAGGCTTTGAAGCATATTTAAAGACACCTAATTACTCAGCAGTCCATGAAAACCCCTGTTGTTATTACATGTGCGGTAGTGGCACATACTAATAATAGCATTATCATGAGTTGCTCTTTATGCATTTTATTGCTACCTGTGGCTGCAAACCACACGTGAGTTGGTTGGTGTATCGCAGCTGAGACAGCAAAAATCACAAATGAAAAAAGAACTACTGGCCGTGCCTCACCTCCCATTGCAGCAGGAAGACCTGTCTACTTCATAGTGCCACTGCACACAAACTGAGAGGAGTTAAAACATCATGGTCAAGGTATTTTCAAGTTTTTCAAACAGATTTCATATTCACCTTTGTTCATAATAACCTATTGGGAAATGGAAAGTTTCTGTAATTCAGTGTACTCTCACTCAGTGACAAATACGTAATAGTTTGTTCCATCTAATTATTATTTATCATTGTGCTAATAATAATGGTTAGTGATTAAAGGTGACAGAGTTCATTCCCAAACAGACAGTGTTTGTCATCCCATCTCATTATTGGTCCACAGTGCAGTAAGTTGTTTCTTCCATTCTTGCTTTTAGGTCTTCTATTCTTTTTCTCTTATTTCCCCTCCTGTTGAGATGTTTCCTCTTTCTTTTATCCTCTAATTGCTCCAGTCTGGATTAGCCATACAGGGAGCTGTCACTACTGAGGAAAGACTTTGACGTGTTGGAGCTTCTATTCATAAATGACATCCATCCACACAACTGAGCATTTCCACATTGGTCCTGGAAGAAACATACAAATAAAAAAAATCTGTTATGACAACAGAAAGGATAAATGTCCTCAAGCCTGTTCAGAAAGTTTCAGGATAGTTTGGCTAAGGCTACTTGCATTCCCATCTTTCAGCATGCACTACCAGCCCTTGTCTTGGTCTTTGAGGTCAGTGCTGGTCAAACTACCTTTGCAGTCTGAAAGCAGAACAGTGAGGTAGGAGGCTCCATCTTGTAAATCATTACATTTACATCAATCATTGACATTTTGGGAGCTCACAAGAACAAATGAGTGTCTAGGGGGGGTCGGAGGAGAGGAGCAGATGTGCTAAGGTGGTGGGGAGCCTTTACAATTTCACCTGAAATAGCAAATATATTTTTTAAAAGATTGCTTAATGTGTAAAGGTTTGTCATTTAGTGGTCCGGAGAACTATTTTCCAGGTAGTGGCATAGGTCTTGAAGCTTTTATATTTAGCTTTGCCAAGGCATAATTCTGTAAGAGTGAATAACCAACTACATTATTTTCTTATCAAATTAGCTTGCAGCCTCTGCTATATTCCTTAGATTATATTGAAGACACCCAAATGTATGCCCTAGGCAGTGCTTGTCCTTAACTTCCAAGACTTACCTACTTTAATATTTTTAAGATCTAAATGGAACAAAAGGAAAAAAAGATTTCATTTGCATTGTATTAATGTTAGTGACTACTGCTGGAGATTTTCAAGGGAGGGGGTGGTTTTACTTTTCGTATTTTAAGGGGTTTTTTATTTCTATCTTAGTGAATTTCTTTCTTCCAGGGTAGGTTGCCTGTGGCAAGTGGGGCATCCATCCCTCAAGGTTTGTTTTAAAAGCAGTGGTTGAAATCTCAAAGCACACGCTCTGAGCGTTTCCTTGGAGGAACAGGTCTTCTGTAGATGTCTCAATTCTTGTGCTAAATCTTTTACCAGATTTGAATGTTAATGTTCAATAATGCAAACATTAACGGTAGTTATTGTAAGCCTTATATTTTTTAGCCACAACAGCATAAACCTTGCTATAAGTTTAATAGCAGTGGAATTAAATAATATTATTATATTAATTATATATAAGTATTGTAAATCTCGTCGCTGACAGCAACAGTGACTTCCCTTCTTAGTGGCTAAAGGCATTCAATAAAGCAAAGTGGCTGATTCACATAACCTTCCGATTGTCATTAAGTTAAGAATGAACTGTACTTCATTTTACTGAATGAGTGTATGTTGAGAACAGAGTAGGTGCTTCAGATTGTTTTCCAAGTCCAAAGTCCCTAATTGAATAGTGTGTTAAAGTGTTACATATAGCATCATAGTGGTATGTTTCAAGGTGTGTAGCCTGTCATCCCAGCTGAATTCAAAGTGGCTTCGGCACACTCATCCTGGCAGGTCCAGCATAAATGGTTATAAGGCACAGCGGAGATTTGTCTTCATACCTAAATGATGCCAGCTCTGATTCTGAAATTAATCCCCACTTCTGAGTGTTCATGCTAGAAATTTTTGGGTGTCCAGCTTGCATTTGAATGGAAAAATCTGTGATATACGTGGGGGGGAACTTGAAAGTCATCAGGTAGATGTCTTTATGCATAGCCTGGTATGTTCTTTTGTTGCTGCACCGCTTGGACTTACAGGGAGAAGTAAGGCAGAAGAAAGTTGACAGCATGAGAAAAAGTGTGTGTGTATATATATATAAAAAATGAAATGTATAAATGAAATAAAATAAACATTCATGTGAATCAGCTGTAACAAACCACAGCAAGTTTCATAACCAGAAATCCATCACCCTCATTCTGGAGGGTGACGGTTATTAAGCAGGATACTAAGGTATTAAGAAATGCTTTTCCTCCTGAGTTCCATGCTGAAATCCCCTCTAACAGCTTCCTGCAGCTAATAATGGTTCCTCACTGAGGGAAGACAGCCATGCATGTTCTCCACTAAATAAATATGTAAATGAAACTTCCCAACAGAGTCACATACCATGAAGTCAGAGAGCTGAGAATAACTAAATGTCTTCCATTAGAGCAGGGGTACTTTAAGAAATCCTGTTATTTTGTAGTGGCCAAGTACTTTTTGGTGACTCCATAGTGACGTGGTCATGGCATAGTAATGGACTAGATTTGCAGTCCAAATAGAAGGAAACTGATGTTTATACTAAGTGGGGAGTTACTAGACAGATCATTATGGTTAAAGTGGCTTTTGGCTATATCCATCTTAAGTCCTAAACTCCTCCTTAATTTTAAAGAAAGCTTATAACCCACCCACCCCCCTCCAAACTGCAACAGCCTCTCATTGTTGTAAATAATGGCTTTAAGCCACTTTTCTTCTGTTGGACATATCCTGTCTCAGCGTCCTTGTATTAAACAAAATTAGAGTCACTCTGTGCTGTGAGTCACTGCAAATCTTCTCTTGGTTTCTGCTCCTCCCTGGAGAGCGTGAGGGACCAAAGCAGCTGGGGCAGGGAGGTCCAGCTAACTCCAAGCCAGGAGGCTCGTGGTAAAGGGGAGGCAGCAAGGCAAGATGTCTCTTGCAAGCAAATGGTGTTACTCATAGCTTAAAACTGTAGAATAAGAAAGTAATGGATGTTTCTCTGGTTCTTTAGTGAAAACCCATATACAGCAGTGAAGCTGTAATGTCTCCAAGAGTGTCAGTCTAATGAAAAGAAAATGAGTGAGAGGTGACACAATGCCCAAGTGAGGGGAGAATGAAAAGAACTTGTGAGCACTTCAGAAGAGAAGCAAACTGCATCTCTTTTCTTGTCAGAGTCTCCTCCATTTCGTAAATTGGTGAAATGCAGTGTCAGCCATTCAACTTTGCGTGCACTGTCCTTTCAATTACCCAAGCATGGCTGTAGGATCGCACCACCGGAGCTGTGTGGAAATGAGTTGAAACAGGAAAGAGGTGAAAAAGTTTCAGTTCATTATTTGTGTGGCCCTTGCAAATGCTGGGCTAAATTTGGCCTGTAACTCACGTTACCCCTTAGTATAATCATAGGTATTACAAGTGAAAATGATCTCCTGCATTGTCCGATCTCCCTCTTTCTTGGCAAATATGAGCTGAAATTAAGCAGAAGATTGTACGTATGCAGCTGGCTGTCTTTGGGTTTCCCAAAGCATCCGTCCCAAGGGTACCAAGATTCTGCAACCGTGGATATAATGAGTCAATCACAATCAGTGAAGTGACTTCAAGGCAGCTGTATCAACCTACCATTAAACACTTAGAATGAGTCCAAATGGTAAGAGGGAGGGAGACAGAGAGGTTGTGTACCGAAAGAGATATATTATATGGAGATAGGTGGGTAGATCGATCAGTCAATCAGTCATCGATCAATCTACTTTTTTCTGACCATAGAGTAGAATAGATTGATTCTGGAAAAGACATCATTAAATCAACCAGCAATTATGGAAAAGCATTATACTGGTATATTAAGGCCTAAAGTAGGAGATATAATATGGTAAACCAGCCAGAAAGACTCTCTTGAATATGTGGTACAAGCATTGCTGTGTAGATGGCATTGGATGCTGACTTTTCTATTTTTAATGAATGTATCTTTATTAAATGCTTACATAGCAAAATTCATCTGTGTAGGCTCCAGTAAAAGACTGCATTATGGAAAGATTTCTACCTTTCCTATGGGGTAGAAGGGCAGGGATGTGGGGAACCAAGAGAAATCTGGTGGCTCTCAGCTTTTTCAAGACAGGTTGGTCACTCTCTCCCATGAACTAGGTCATTTTTAGGCTTGGCTAGAAAGCGGGCAGCTGTAGATCTTACTTTGTAATCTCAAGCAATAATTTGTGATTATCCCTTTTTTTCCAAAAATGCTTTCCTGCATATAGGTGTAGTAATAAAGAAACCATTTTCAGCATAAAAGATGTGCTTGTCAAACCACGGCAATGATTTTCCAGTTGCTGGCTTTTTTAGTTGTGCAGCCTTCTAATATTTCTGCTTGAATTCTTTCACGACAGAAGCAAATGAAAATTACACCGTGGTTTTTAGGTCTCTGTTCCCTGATTTTTGCTTGTCATGTCATGAACTTCTTCGAAGCAGTGAAATGGCAGCCCATCTCCCTGAGAGCTCCAGACAGATTTCTAAAGTTGTCTTGTTAACAGCTTGTCAGAAACCTACATTTCAGTCTCGCTGAGTTTATATCATGCAAAAAAAAAAAAAAAAAGTTGCTGGAAATTATGATTTTTACAGGTTCTGACATTTTTCTAAAGAACTGAAATGCTCAAGGCTGCTGTCTCCCTTAACAGGCTGTGCTGTTTTGGGTAATACTCTGCGTTGCATCAACTGAACATCAGAGCAACATTCAGTTTCTTCCCTTTAACATGTTCTTTGAATTATTTAAGGTGTTTTGATGTTGGCTAGAATTTGTAACAAAGTCCTCCAGCTTTTATCCTAAAATATCAAAAAGGTTGAGATTTTTTCCTCCCCCCCC
>VYXH01001391.1:337710-367326 GCA_013397275.1 Burhinus bistriatus | reverse complement strand
CCCCCCCCCCCCCCTTTTCTCCCTCTTCCCTAACCCTTCCTCCCTTCCTCCTCCCGCTTTTAATAGATCCTTGCATGGATCATCAGGGGACTTTCTTTTATGTTGTACAGCATGAAATGACTTAGTCAGGGTCTTCCTGATTAATTTATGAGTGCTAAGGAAAAGGGAAGGGGGGAAAAAACAGTCCTTGAGGGATTGACCCTAAGCTGCAGCAGATCAACTCAATTTTATGGAATGAAAAGAGACTTAAACAGTATTTTTAGCGTCAGTTCCTCGACCCGCAGAGGTAGGGAAGCTCCCTGTGTCTGGCAAGCTGAGGCAGGGCCAGGGGTACCCATCTCTCCGGGCGGCTGATGGAGTGGAATTCAGCTCTTCGGAGGCACTGAGCACTTTTAGAGTTAAAGCTGTGGCAGATTGGTGGATTAATGTGCTCTGCCTCCAAGGGACAAATGCTCTTTTTTTTTTTTTCTTTTTTCCCTCCCCCTTGCTCCCTCCTTCCCTACTCTGGGCTTGCAGATGACAGCTGTTGGTCACTTAACAAAATGTCCTCTTGATTGCTGCTTCACAACAGGGGCCCCCTCAGACCAAACAGCACAGAGCCCGTACAATGCATCACTGCCCCTCAAAATTAGTTATAGTGCTCAGGGCTATTCTCGGCTGCCATAGCTAATACTCTTGCTGTTCTTCTCTCTCCCCCTCGCCCTCCCCCTCCGCAGACAAAGGCTCAGCCTATACATCTGTAGTGCTCATAACCTCCCCCTTCCCCCAGCCAAATGCTGAGGAGAGAAAGGGAAAAAAAAAAATTGCTGCCCTGAGGCTCAATCTGTTTCTTACAGCTCTACCCCGGCACTTGGAAGCCGGAGCTGGTCTAGCCATAGGGAGGCCCTGACTCATTTCATCAAGCTGTCAGGGAGGCAGTGGAGCTAAGAGGACTCTGCTGCCTGGGGCAAGTTCAAGTCAACATTCGATTTCCGTCCTCCCCCTGGCCCCCGCCTTTCGCTTGGACACTTTCTGCGCTCTGGATCTAAACTTCTCCCCGAGCTGCAGCAGCTCACAGCTTCTTGCCAGGAGGAAGGACTTGTGGGACCTTGTAAAGGACACAGTGGCAAAATTGCTGCAATAAATCAGTGGCCCTCTGACACTTGGCGGTAGCTTAATGTTTTGGCACTTTCTTTCCTGTGTATGCCTCAAGTCCCATTAGCAGGCTTTTCTGTCAGTCTGGCTCATGATAAAACTCTCTCTTCCTATCATCTTAAGCAAGCCCCTGCAGACATGAATCCGATGCCAGACTTAATAGGAAACAACACCCTGCCCCTGCACACACAAGCGCGCATCCGTACGCTGCGGTGAGCGGCTCCCGGGAAGTTAGCTGGGAAGACAGGGCGAGAGGGGAGGGCTCTGAGAAAGAGGCTTGATTTTACTTCTTCCTTTAAAAGAGACATTAACAAACCGGGATTTAAGCCTAATGCTTCCCTGAGCCTCGCTATTAACAGAAAATTCATAAACTAAATACGGTTGGAAATAATAAGATAGCAGTACCATGGCCATCCTCTGGGACTGTCTGAGCGGGTGTACAAGCTCCGTAGGTATCCACACTGTTCATGTATTTTATGCGACTTTTTACATATATATTCTGCACTGCTAGCTTGCATTGTAGTATTATAGACTGTAGCTTTAATATTTTGTCCTTCTCTTCTTTTGGCCTTTTATTTCCCCACACAATTTTAGTTGCAGGTAGACTGGTTAGATTACATATCCCTCCGGGCGGGGATCTGTTTTTTCACACGGCCAGCTTAGATGTCTATCACCGTCTACTTAATCATAATACAAATAATATCTGTAGGTATGTGTGTTTGTGTGCAAAGGGAAAACAAGCCCTTCTGTCAGCTGTTTGGGCAGGAACCTGTAACTTCTCTGCTGTATAGCACTGGCACAACGGGGCCCTGTAGCCTTGTGGCTGTGTACGCACAACCTAGATCATAAACCTCTGGGTTTGGGTGGAATAGGAGATACTGTGTTTATGTGAATAAGCTGAGGTGACTTCAGTGCAATTCTCAAAAGTTTGGAGGATGTGGCCCCATTTCAGATAACAGTGTTTCTCTGCACCTAACCGATGATGTAACACCCAAGTGTTGCAAATCTTGTTGCAGTCTTGCGAGATTTGGGTTGTTTTTGTTTTCATTTCTTGGAGCTCTTGTTCCTGGCATGAGGCAGTTTGTGTGAGAATCTGATTTTACGTTAATCAATGTAGCTATTTTATTATGTGAAGAAAAACTGGGTGATCTGGAAGTTAAAATGTTGGGGGTAAGCAGAGACTCAAGGGATGTTTTCATGGTTCTTAAACTCCCCAGAAGACATCCAGGATCACAGGACAAACAATTTTAATAATGCATCCTGCCAATTCTTGGACTAAATGCCTCTGCGAGGAGCCTGGTGCCAGTGGAGATGTCCTGGAGTGCAGAGCCTACACACTGCTTCTGCGGATGCTGCTTTTTTGGAAACATCTGTGCATAGCTCATTCCAGGCCTGCTCCAATTCTGCACTCAAAAAACCTAAACTTACATGGCTCAAACACTCTGCAGCTGTGCTAATTGCCTGAACGCTGTGGTAGGGTCAGCAATGACACTATGGAACACCTCTGACTCTAGATCCACCAGAAAACCTTTGTAGTGGAGATCTGGCTTTATTTGCAGCAACACTAGCCTCCGCAGTATCCATTGCTGTAATGCGGAGTGGTCTGATTTATGCTTGTATGTCATGTGAACCGCAGTGGGTAATGTTCGTATTTCCCAGTTTAACCTTAGCTCGTTTGGGATGAGGGAGGGGTTAGAGGTTTATTTTTGGTTCACTGCAGGCAGATGTGCTGCTGGTGGCATCTGCATTTCCGTGGTGAGAGAAGGCCCTTCTCCAAATATGCCATTGCCTGTGTTTTACTGTAGCTACAAGTCCATCTTTCTCCCCTGTTGAGATGATTTGTACAAGCAAGTGCTGGAACGTATCATGTCTCCTTGCTTGGTGGGAAAGGTGTGATGGAGGGGGGGTCTTGAAATGTGAATTTCCACCTCAGCCATCAGAAGAAAAAAGAAGCCACAGGACCTGGTCTACACATGTGGGAGCTCTGTCTCTCATTCCTCACGTCTTTAGGGTGCAGCAGCGGAACAGGGGGGATGGAGGGGATGGTGGAGTTGCTGCAGGCGCTTAGACAGAGATTAGGAAAGCACCAGTTTTTCTCATTGCTTCACAATCTGCTGCATCCGAAGCCTGAACCTTCCTCCACAGCACGGTCCAGTGGCAGCAGCTGCCAGATCGTGCACTGTCCCGGTGAACCCGCGGCCGGTTCTGGAGAACATGTCTTATGAGGAGCGGCTGAAGGAATTAGGATTGTTTAGTCTGGAGAAGAGAAGGTTGAGGCAGACCTTATTGCTCTCTACAGCTCCCTGAAAGGAGGTTGTAGGGAGATGGGTGCTGGTCTCTTCTCCCGAGTAACTAGGGATAGGACAAGAGGAAACGGGTTCAAGTTGCGCCAGGGGAGGTTTAGGCTGGACATTAGGAAAAAATTTTTCACTGAAAGAGTTATCAAGCATTGGAACAGGCTGCCCAGGGAGGTGGTTGAGTCACCATCCCTAGAGGTGTTTAAAAGTCGTGTAGATGTGGTGCTTGGAGACATGGTTTAGTGGCAGACCTGGTAGAGTAGGGTCAATGGTTGGACTAGATGATTCTTAAAGGTCTTTTCCAACCTAAACAATTCTATGATTCTGTGGTTCGGTATTCTCTTTGGCACTGGGTCATCGCGGATGGAGGGCCCAGGTCTGCCAAAGCGGCACCATCCTCCTCTGTGGGGCAGAATTGGGAGGAGGAGGGAAGGGCGAGGCCTCCTTAGGGCACACTGAGCCTCACCTCACGGGAGGCTTTTTTCTGACTGGAATCTGTCACTGCAAGAAATTGTTTCCAAAAAAGCAGCATAATTAGGGGTCGGCTTTGCAAACATTCTTGGTGGAATTGAGAGGCAATTGGCACAACCCAGTGAATAATCCTTTTAGGAGCCTTTATGAACCCTGCACAATGGCTGTTTACAGTTTCGCTTATAGACCAGGAGTGTTAACAGGCCTTTAGAAAAATCCAGGTAATTGAAGCTTTTGTCTTTCAATGAGCCCCCGTAGCTGTCAACAGTTGCCATTCTCCACGTTTTCTTTAACTTTTTTGTTTTGACAAGGGCTTTTGTCCCTCTGACAACAGCTGCGTGGGAGGTGGGTGCGGAGGAGCCGGGCGGCCTTGGCCTGCTGGGCCTTCATAGGGCCCACCACCGGCCTCCTCCTCACCAGGCCGCAATAAGTTGTCTTTAAAGATGCAGAAAATCCTCTGGGTCAAACCAAAGTTTCTCCTGTGACTTCATTGTTCATTTAACCATCCCAGCAATGCAGCGCACCAGCCTGGGTCTCTCTCTGTCGAGCCAGGGCCCTGCAGGGGCAGAGGCTGGAGAAGAGCGGGTGTGCGGAGGCTGAAGGCTGTTACCACAGAAACTGAAACAGCCCGTGGAAATCGTCGTTTTTAACACGCATATCCCTGAAGGGAAGGGGTCAACAGCGGTTCTGTTTTTTGCAGATCTGTCCGGGTGGGTTTGGTTTTGCTGTCGTCATTTTTTTCGGTGCCGTTGCGTGTTCAGCAGCCTGTGGGTTCCTGTTTCTTGATGCGAATGTGGGAGCCTGTTTCTTTTAACAAAAAAAAGAAGAAAACCTAAGTGAATTCTGAAGCTTGGGGTGTTTTTTCACCAAAACTGGCTGTATTTTCTTCAGGAGTTGGTGGGAGATGAACACGGGTTGGTAGCCATGAGTCTCAAGCTCTCCATTTTCCAGGATGCTGTATGTTAAGCAGAAGTCCCAACTTTATAAATAACGGTGTGTTAATTCTTCCCCCACGATCTCTCATCATCTAGACTGCTTAGTAACTTTGGGTCAGTTTGGGACTTCATTCTCAGCGGGATTAACTTGGGGTATTTTGGTGGTTTAAAAGCCACGCAGTAAGAATCGATATGGGGACAGTTTGTGTGCACGAGTGAGTCCTGCGCGGCTGGGAGAGGTGGGAGAGGACAGCTGTTTCATAAAGCAAACAAGAAATTATGCAACTTGCTGTCAGAAACGCGGTTTGTAAAGCACACGTCTTGCAGTCGCACGGTGGGCTCTGTGTGCGCACAGAGCTGCGGTTGCCTGTGGATCTGCATCCACAGCCCAGCCGGCTTCTTCGGTTGCAAGACTGGTGCCATCATGATTAAAGTAAGGAAGATGTAAGCTAAAATGAAACAAAATTCTTTGCTGTCCTTTCCATTTTAAAAACAATTAATTATGGAGTATTTACAGATCCTGAATGGGGAAAAATGTATCCTCAGAGAGCAGATGTTTGCTTCATTTTTATGTCTGTTTATAAAATTTAGCATGTGGATTTGATGGTTCACTGGCTTTTTGCAACTTTCGCTTATCTACATGAGAAAAAGTTGCTTATTGGTACAAAGCAAAGTTAGGCATCTAAATAAAGCAATTCTGCACCTTTTAGCAATGCAAGCCATCTATAATAGGTTTTTATACTTGTTATAGGCATACAAATTTTTGAGGTCAAATCTGTTTTCAACAAGAAAAAGCCTGTCCTCTTTTTTTAAAATATCATAATGCAAAAAGAGAGAGCAAGACTAAAATACTACATTGTATTTGAATAATAATGGTTCCTAAGTTTCTCAAAATTGTTTACATCCACTCTCAAATATTTTTAAGCTAAATTTATTAAGGTTTACAGTACTGTGGTTTTATTAAACCAGGGCTCATAGGCAAAAGCATCTTGAGCTTTAATGATAATTTTGAGTATTTTCCAGTCAATATATTTCTGAGTTTAATTTATTTTATTTTGTTATTACTTCAGTGTATCATTCTTGAAGTCCCTGTAAGAATTAAAATTTGTATTGGTGTTGCCTCAGTATACAATTTTAAGGAAGATAGGACTGAGTGTACTAGCTAATTTGTATGCCATTTTTGTGATAGGTGTAATTCCATTGTAACATGCTTTAGTCTGAACTGTGCAGGTTGAATCACGTCATCAAAATATTCTGCCTCTAAAATATGAGTGTGCAGGTTGAATGAGCACAATGATTAAAATGGTACCTTAGGATACTTTAGCATAGACAGGGTTTAAAGGGTCAAATAACTTGGTCTTCGTGACCCACACAATTATGCTAGTAATTTGGGGGGAATGCACACTTCCCGTAGCATTCTGACTTGATTTTGGCACCCTGGGTGGAGGTGAAAGGCTTCCCTTGAGTCAGCCGGCATTTCTCAAGAGCATGTAAATAAAAACAAGCGTACTGCTGTGACTGCATCTTCCCCCCACCCCACCCCTTGGTTTTGATGAATGTGTTGCTTTGTCAGCGTGAATTAGCACTGTCTTGAGCAAGTGCAAATGCAGCAGGTACTGGGGCAGCCTTTGCCCAGCAAACCTGCTTCAGCATGTCTCAGTGGTGATGGACAGTTAGTCCCGTTCCATACCCAGAGCAGAGACTTCTAATAGTTCGTAGTTAACGTAGCATGGGTTTGGGAGAGTCAGCAAATGGCTGCTGCTGATGATTTATCAGGACTGATTTTACTTTTGATCTGAATGTCTGGTTTGTGAAAAAACAGAAACTGTGTTTCCTATAATAATTTTCATAAAGCTTAGTGACAGAATAAAAGTCCCCCCAAAATGCACAAACGGCTTACGAGAAGGTGTTTGCTAAAGAGGTGGCTCTGATGTTCTTGCCTTCCGAGCACAAAGGAGTTGGCTAGGGCTTAATGCAGTCTGCAGGCACTAACACTGGTTATTCCCAGAGGACTTGCCCACCCACTGCTCCCCGGCCCCTGCAGACCATTGTCCTGTCTTCCTGTAGTTTCTTCCATTTTTGCTTCAGGTTCTTTTTTTCCCCACAGTGGTTACAGATACAATTGTATCTGTGCTCATCCTTCTAAACAGTGCTGTGGATTGGATGGGGCAGTGTAAAACCGTTTCCTTTTGAGAGAAAAAGAGTTCTGCTTAGTCAAGACTGTAGAAAAACAGGTGCCTTAAACTAAGTGTTTCCACTGCAGTTAAACGGAAATAAGGAGTCGGTTGGGAAGCTGAGCAGTCTTCACTGCAGAATCACCATGGGAGATCCCTCCGCTCTATCGTGGTTCTTTGTGTGCTTGGTGTGTTTCAGAGAATTTAAGAGTAAAAGGTTCCTCAGATGTTTGGGGTCAATCATTTCATGTGCCAAATAGAAGAAGGAGGGATTAGACTCTCAAAAATCTGCAGAAAACTAAGAATGTCACAGCTGAAATTTCTGCTTTGTAGCTTTAGAATAAAAGGATGTGACAGGAAAGATCCCCCCTCCCCACTCCGTGAGGAGTAGGAACGGGACAAAGTGACCAAACAGATCTATTCCTTCCTCTACATTCATGACACTGAAGCATGTTCGTTCTCATGGACCATTTCCACATTTGTAGCTTGTCATTGCTGGCTTGCAGAGTCCCCTGTTGTTGAACCAATGAACTTGAGAGGGTGCCACCAGTTACAGAAACCCACCCGCACCACCCCCGTCAGCTGCTGGCTGAAGGAGAAAATTCCCGTTGGGCACAAAAGCTACAAAATGCACTGACCACTTCCTGTCAGTATAACAGACACCAAGAGATTTATTTTTGTTTCCGATTGTAAATCTTTCTTAGCTCCAGCCAACAAGATGTGCATGTCCCGAAATGTTCAGTGCTCAAGTTATCTTTCCATCATTTGTGCTGTGAAAATAGAGCATTTCATTTTCAGAGGCTGCAAGAGCTTACACTCTCAAACTCTTTAAGTAAACTCTTCCTCCTGGGATCGTGATCTCATTCAGACTAAAAAAACGTACTAGAATTTATGATGTATTTTAATTACTATTCTTGGTACCACTCATTAAATTAGAAATTGATTGCCAGTTTCACAGTTTCCTTGTTAGATGACAAAGTGCTTATCAAGGTGAAGTAATGCAAAACTGTTACTATATATTCCACAATTTGGGATGATAAAAATGCATGTTTTTTGTTGTAGTGTTCATGTTACAGTTGTTATTATAATGCATCGCTGATTGTCTTTTTTGTTTAAAGTTCTTTTTCCCCCAACCAAGTAAGAGTATACCATATTTGTGTAGAAGAAAAAAGAAATTGGCTTTGTCTGGTTTATGCTAGCAATCTAAAAGGCATTACTGCAAACATCAAAAGTGTGTTTCATTGAACTGAGAACATCATAAACAGCTATCCTAAAGATTTAAGAGGATGATGCAACAGAACCCTGTACGTAAAGGTGTTTCTCAAAATCTTTTTTTCTCTCTCTAATCCACAGTGTGACAGCGAGAGTGATATTGACGATAAGGTAAGACTGAATTTTCTTCTTTCATGTGCTTTACTAGTTTGGAAATTCCCTCATAGTCAAAATAGGAATGAGTTTCAAAATAATACTTTTCCTCCGGTCTTCATGTCGAATTTAAAAGTATCTATAATTGAATGAAAAAAACATTGGATCATGTACTCTGTGATCTTCGCTAGTTTTTGTTTACAGAAACCAAAGTCCTATTAACATAATAGTCTGTCTTGATTATTATGTGAGCATTTGGTGAGACCCGAGTCATAGCATTAGTGCTATTTCAGAGGAAGTCTCCTCCAGTAACTTGTCAGGAGCCCATATTTTATTTATAGTAACCTCTGAAGATGCCAATTTCATAATCAGTTTAGAAGATGGGACAACTGGTACCTACCCTCAAAGGCAGCATGGTAACTATCAAGGAGTGGTTTGTCATGTCACATGCGTATTTATCACAGAGCAATGATTTTTCTGACCTTTTTTTGGATACAGAGGTTGGTCGTTGAAAGGTTGTAGTTGTGTGGTTTTGTATAGGGATTTCTTGTTTCACCTTTGCAAGGAAAGCAAAGAAGGCCCACTAAATAGCAACATTTGCACCATGCTTTTAAGCATCAAATGTGTAGAAGACTTCAGTATCCCTTGCTGACTTCTCTTCTGGCAGATCAAACTTGGCAGTCTCAGGTTAGATCTTCATCAAACTTTAATTATATTTTGGCTGTCCAGTGTCTTGCATTCATTCATGAGAAGCTGTAGCATGCAGGTTTCTACTGGATCAGCATTACAAAAGTAAAGGCTGACTTCAGATAGCCCTGTCTCCTTGGCAGCACGCTCGGCTGCAGCCATACGTTGGAGGTTACCGTGAGTTCAGGAGACTACACTAAAAGCTTCTTCTGGTTAAGTCTTTTTCATTTTTTTAAATATTGTTAGTGCTTGGGAAGCATTAAGGTTTCTTCAACGTCTTCTTTTAAAAATCCCAACTATCCTGGAGTATGGCAAAAGCTGTGTTTTGAGACGAAGGCTTGATCAAAGAAAACATTTAAATCATACATGTTGAATGAAAGATCCTGTACATATTTTATTTTATTTTATATATATATGTATACATGTATAAAGTCACTCCCTGAAACCACGACAGCCCCCCCGAATTCTGTTTCTTATAAGGTTACACAGCAGCAGAGCTGATGGCAGGGGTGGTGAGGGTGAAAAATTATTCCCTAAAAGCTTAGATACCATGGGGTTAAAACATTTCTTACACTGCCCAATCAAAGTAAGTAAAAGCAATCACTTAGAAAACTGTTTAAAGATCTGCCAGTCAAACCTCAGATGAAGTTGTAAGTGACATGTAGTTTTATTATACAGCTATGCTATTAATGATTATCTAAATTACACTGGTAGACCCAGCTAGCGGCATTACATCTGAGACTGACGTTTGTTAGATTAGGTTTGACTTCACCTTGTAGAGAAGAAATTGAAATCTGAACAACATTGATTAGCTTTCAGAATGTGGGATCTGAGGTTACCTTCAGAGGAAGCCGCATTGTGTTTGACTGGTAACTTACTGTCCTTTACAGCAAATGAAAGGCTATTATAGTGTTCCTTACCATTAATATGGCATTTCTTTACATATCTATAACTGTAATTTGACCTTCTAGGCTCACATATTTCCCAGCTACCTTCTCCTTAAGGTGACTCCACCTTAATAATAACATTTCTTTTCTTCATAAGGAGAGCAGCACAAGATCATCGTCTTTCTATCTCTTGCCTGATCTGTAGAGACATGAGACATGACATCGGTTCTATTAAATAGGTCTCTGGAATTAAGTAGGGTTGCTTTTCTTGTCAGCAAAGACGTGTACATATGCATATAAACTCACCAAGGTTGAAGTGAAGAGGCTTCAAACCTTTCATGGGGATAATGTGAATGCAACATTGCCTTCCAGTTGAGGAACACAAGGGCAGCCTGGCTCTCTCTGCTGATACCTGACATACTCCCCTGGAAACAAGTTCAGTATTTGTCTAAAACTAACCTGGCTGATGCAACAAGGAGCCATAAAAATATTGGCATGAATGTCCTGGGGGATTACACTGAAGAGTGTTTTTTCCTCCTTCCATGTGTCGGAAAAATGTATCTTGTAATAATGCTCTCTGGCTATTGCATCCAGATGGAGTATTCAACGTACTGTCTAGCCCAGCATCAGGCTTCCCAGGTTACATGAGGGGTCGGCTTCATTTCACAGCGCTACAGAACAATCCTGCTTTCCTGCTTGGTCAGCAAAAGCAGCTTTCTCTAGGTACACCTACGCGCGCTGGCACTAATGAAGGGCAGGGCAGGAATTACTAATGTACTTTTGATTTGCATAACACTTTTGTTAGTCATAAACAGCGGATCACTGTCGTCTGTACATAACTCCTGAGGAAAGCAGACAAAAAAAGAAGTTCATGTAGAAGTACAGACTGAGTCAGTGATAGAGCTAGAAGCAAAACTGAAATTTTCCACCTCCTACTTCTCTCTGTACCATGCTAGTAATTATCCACTATTTGTTTAGTTCATAGGTATATGGGCTATTGAGCTCTTAATGTTTTAAAACATAGACATTAGAGTAAAATTAAGGCTTTATCCTCACTGCATTGAAAAATGCAAACACACTCTCGATGGTTTTGGTTTTTTCCTCGTACAGTGTTGTGCAGGACTCCAGGGGAGAAAAGTAATAGGGTGTAGTCAGTCATACATACAGTACATCAGAATCGAGGAGCCATTACTTCAGTGGAAGGTGCAGTTTAACAGCAGATTGTGAGAGTGTTTCCAAACAGCGCGCTGCTGTTTTTAATAATCCAAGAACAGGAGCTCAAGGCTGGGGGCTTGTCCATCCCATCTACTTTCTGAGAACTGTCTCTGGCCAAGTATAGCCTTTCACTTCTGCATCACTGCTGAAATCTCAAAGGACGTAGGTGGGATGATCCTTTCTCACACCTATCATTCTGTCACCACACGCTTCTCGAAGAACTGTTCGAAATACCCAAACTAATAAAGTGAGCTGTCCAGCCATTTAACCAAGTGAGAAACTTAGCAAATCATGTGTTCCCAGAGATGGAAATGAAAATCCTGTTTCTGTTACTGTATGTTCATTGAAGGACATCGGTTTGGACTCTGCAACTGTTAGGAGAATCACAGGGTAGTTTATTGAAGCTGTGGAAATGATACTGTGCTTTTGTGAGGGAGGCGGGAGAGAAAGGAAGTTAGTCTGATAATTGTGTTACGCTATCTCCGCACTGTGCAATAGCTGCGATGTGAGGCTCACGGTCCATAAACATTGTTACTGAAAATATATACTTCCTTTAATAGCAACAACAGCATTAACAGATAGCAATTACCCTTCATTTTCAGGAACTATAAAGTCTCCATTAATTCAAGATTTATGCAGTTATAGCATTTAGCACAGGAATAACACCACAGAGAATTGGTTTATACACATGTAATGAGAGAGCTTATGGCATACTTTAGTGAACATTAACATAATAGAGTAATATAAACCATCAACAGTTCCACTTATTGTCTCTTACCTGCTTTAGCGTCACTGTGAAAAGTGGCTAGCAGCTTGGTAATGTGCTCTGTTAAATGGTGTTCTACAGAAAGCCAAAAGTCAACTTGTGTAAAACAAGGGAATGAGTAATCTCTGCTCGTTACTCCAAAATGTTGCTCTCATTTTTTTAATAACAGTGTTCAAGATTGCATTTGAAAAAAGCCTATTCCTTTCTTTCAAAGTAATTCAGTGTTCATGTTCTTTCAGTCTTGGACTTCTGTCTGCTGTGTGCAAAATTGTGGGTTGTCAGCTTAATTACATGGCCCCGCAGTGTAAGTGAGCTCTCCAAATCAGGGGTTACATATCAGGCATTCCTTCATTTAACGTGGTGCTAAGTAAGATGTACAAAAAATGATACTGTATTTCTAAGTTGAATCGGTATTTACCATATATTTGTTCTGTAGTTTGTATTTTAGCTATAGCAAGCAACCTTTGAGACTGGTAAAGCTGTATCCAAGGTGGAAGCAAAAAGTTTTGAAGTTGGGTTTCTAAAACAGTGCTTTCACACCACTTTCTGCAACAGCACAGTGAGTTTATTAGGCCCTGCTTGCGGCGATGTGAATTCAGCCTTGCCATGCTGTTGTTTGCTGTGCTAATTTCTGAGTCCCAGTAGGTGCCTGGAAGCGTGCAGCAGCGCACGAGCAGGTGCAATTTAGCACTTAATACATGGGAGAAGAGCAACACGGTGGTGCTGTGATCACTCCACCACGGGCTGGGTTCCCATCCTCCTACATGCTCTGTAGGTGCAGAACAGCTCGTGGCTTAAGGATGAGGTTAGAGACAGTGAAGGCACTCGGATAAATGGGGGCGTACAGTGTTAACAGCAGCAGTGTTTCAGTACATCAGCAGCCTCGTTGTCCAGTTGTAGTTTTGTAGATATTAAGGTAAAGGGGAAGGTTTTAGGAGGCATTTGAGAGGGAAATCAGGTAGCTTTATGGCCGTGAATGGGAAGTTATTCTCTGTACCAAAAGACACAGTGGTGGGGTGAGTAGTAGGGAGGTGCTTACTTGAAAGTTTAACAAGGGGGTGATCGAGTCAGACCAGTGAGAGATGAGAGTTTACATCGATACCGAATGTCAGTGTTGGGAAGAAGAGGTAAGCTGTCCAAGAGTCAAAACATGAAGAGTGATAGTTTGCAATTCGGGAAGTGGGAAGCTGTGTAGGGAGCAAAGCCACGGACTGGGAAAATGATCTTGCATCAGGTTTTCCTTGGCACAAGGACACAGTTACATCTGCCATCACCAGAGCAAAGGATAAAATGGTAGATGAAAGGTGAGGTAGTGAGAGCTTGACCAGGAACCTAGTTGTGTGGATGGACAGAGGATGCTCATTATGTTATAGAGAAAAAGGATATACAGGATTTAAACGTAGATTGGATATCAAGATACAGTGCATGGTGTGAGACAAAGAGAGTGCTGAGAACTACAGGCTTGAGTGAGAGGTGGAAGTGATGAGAGGAAGCAATGAGGAGAGTAAACTGTGTGGAAGATCTGGGGAGTGAAATTATCACTCCTGTTTCAGCTGTGTTGACCTTGAAAGGGTGTCTAAAAGCCCACAGGAAAAATCATAGTTTAGGCAGCAGGAGAAAGGGATATAGTAATGAAGAGAAATCTAGGAGTTGCTCTAGTGGAAGTGGTCACTCTGTGTATGTGTGTTTGTGTATGAGATTACCCAGAAATAAGATAAAGCCCCATGACACCAGATGAAGAAGTTCAGGGAAGATGATCTTAACGATGCTTAGAATGACAGCAAGTTACAGAGGCAGGAGCAGAGGGGGCAGGAGCTGCTGAAGCCCAGGAAGGGAAGAGCTGTGTCAGGTAGCTGGCAGTCAAAGAAGGTGAGATCTAGGGAAGGGGATTGTGAAAGACTTTGGAAGACAAGGTGCAGTTCAGTGGGGGAGAGGAAGCCAAACTGCGCAGTGTCTGTTTGGATCCTACATCGATCCAAATTTCTGTTGTGTTTTGTGTCATCTTTACACTCCTGCCTTCATGGCCTCATTTTAAATGTACCAGTGCAACAGCAGTGTGTTGTCTCATGGGGCTGGAATAAGCCTCAGTCCCTGGACCCCTGAGTGCCACATGTTTGAAGTCCATGGGTATTGGTAGCACTATTGCTGGAGGCGTCTTTCCCCCTGCTCCTCACATTTTATCTAGCAATGGAAGAAGTGGGTTCCATCTGACACGTCGGTTGTTTCTGAGGCTCAAAGTTTAGTTCCCAGTTCAGGTAATCAGTTATTTGCTATTTTTAAAGCCTACGCAGACCAAGGTCCCCAAATTGGTTTTGTCCCTTTGGATTGTCCCTTTCGCTGAGAAATGAAACTTGGTACTTTCCCAGCAATCCCAATTCTTACTGGTTGCAGCAGAAAGAAGAGATCAAACATGGAATTGAACCGAGGGCTTTCACATGGCAGTATTTGCTCTTCTGTTAGCATTGCACTTCAGTCTATGACAGTTTTCAGCTGTGACTAATAAGGAGAAGTCTCCATTTGCCAGTTACTTCCCAGCTGGGTTTTCAGACAGTATGTAACTGGTCCTTTTACTGTAGTATGCTCTTGCTTACGGATAGCAATGCTGAATGCAGTTGCAGAAGCGTGTGCCTGGGCTGTGTCGCAGACTTGGCAGCATGCAGTAGGATAGTATATGCACATGTGCACGCACATATGTGCACAGAATCAGTGTTTCTTCTAATGTGTAATTCTTACAGACTGAAAACCCAGTGATGCAGAGTGAAAACCACTGAGAAACCTGACTCCCATATAGTAATAACTGGGTAAAGGTGGTTAGTTCTCTTAATGGAAGAAAGTCTCAGTTTGACAAACGAGCGGCATGTTGTTATTAAAAACAGATCTGTTTTTTAAAGAGTATGGAAATATTGAATTTAAAATAACCTTGTAGCCCTTGAAAGATTCGGGTGCTATAAACAGGCAAACGTGATGTTGTTGCCAGTAAAAGAAGACAAAAATTCACCACTCAGTGAATTTATTTTATTTCATCGTTCTCCATGAACAGATTTACCAGCAAAATAGCATCATGGAATCCCACTGCATACCCAGTTCACTCCGTTGCTCTTTGGGAAATGCCAGATGGGGGAGAGACTTGGCATGCCCTCGGCTTCTGCCATTCCACCCGTTCGTGGAGCAGACACAAACGTTCCCGCTGAGACTTGGGGCAAGTGAGTTAGGCCCTGTAAGCCCTTCCAGAGGGAAAAGAGACCTACAAGTTGTCCGTCCCAACAAGAGGGTCTGCAACTCCAGTAAAAAGTATTAGTAATAATGGCCCTTCTTGACCTTTGTATTTAAGTAAAGCAAGAAGGCAATTGAAAAAATTAAACAGACTCAAAGCTTCAGCACCAATATTCTCCCCTCCTACTGAGATTTTGTGTTTTTCTTTTATACAGACAAAACCTCAAATTTTAAGTACATTAGCCTGTATATGACAAGCTGAGTCATCACAGTCTGTGGTGTCCATATTCATTCTTGAAGATGTAGAAAAAAAATTTCAGAGCAAACAATGAGAAGAGCCTTCTATTTGCTGACAAAAATCCATCATCAGCTCACATAAAAGGACTGAAGAGATCTTATGGAGAGCTCTTGGGCAAGACAGGATAATACCAGTTCTGTTGCTAGCAGTCGGCATGTCCCTAGCTCTCTGCTTTTTCTATTGTTTACCATCTCCCTGTTCCAGTTCCCCATCCATGAGCATTTTCTTATCTTACCAGGGACCTTGTGAAGACACTTTTGAGATCTGAGGCAAGAGGGAAGAGTGATCTTGTACAGCTGTCTGCCCACATCAAGAAACACCATTATAATGTAGCCATAAATCCAAAGGGCTAACTGTGCAATGGCAGTAACTCCTTGGAAAGTGATCAGATAGAACATAACATAGTAGGCAGGTGATAGGGATTGGCGCTGAGTTAGACAATTCAATTAATTAAATTGAATGATTTAATTAACCATAAAGATACCAAGAAGATGAGAATTTTGGAAGATGCATACCCTAATAGCTGCAATTGCAGGCCTTCATCTGGCTTGCAAAGTTTCTCATTACTGTATTTGAAAATTGTTCTGCCAGGTTAAATAGTAGAGAAGAGCATAGCATGCATCACTGTGTGTCCTGTGCAGGCGTAAAGGGTAAAACTCAAGGATGACTCAAGAGTCAGCTTTGGGTTTTGTAGCTTTCCAACTTTCTTGCTTCCAATTTGCAATGAAATCCAAACTAGGTTTCACAACGGTAGTTTTCTAGATATGTAAGAGGCAGCAACAACATTCGGATCAGTAGTAAAGACTACAAGTAATGTCTGCCTGACCTTGCTTGGGAATTCACCCTTACCTAAAGCGTCATGATTGAAATGGGTATTCTTTTGCCTAGGTGAGTCTCCTAACACGTACCAGCTGCTGTTTTCACTTATCAGCTGCTTATCAAGTGCTGCTTTTGTCTGCAAGATCAGTAAGGGGCTTGCCATGGCGCCCTGAGTCAGGGGAGATGTTTCTGCTGGTGCTGCCCAGCCTTTGCTGTGCACCCTCAGGGGCAGGAGTCGCTAAGAGCTAGACTCCCAGCTTTCCACAAACACAAACCAAAGTGAGGTGCTTTTCAAACAGAGAAAACTGAGAGTGAAAGAGATTAAAATAAATGTTTGTGAACAAGCCTCCCCCTGCTCCCTGCAGGTCACCCCTTAGTTCTAGTGCTGGCTGCGATACAGACACGCTGGCTCCAGACAGTTCTTCCCAGGCAGCAAGGAAAAGTCTGTCTTTCATTCACCTGTGAGCCTTCAGCTCCAGGTCTACCCAAGGTTGAGCCAGTCATTTTTCGTGGTGTTGGCTGGCTTCCTCCCGCCTCTCCCACTCCCTCCTCATCCCTGCAGCGCTGCGGAAGCCTCTGCCAGCGGAGCAGGCTCCGTTCCTCCCCTTGCTGCACCTGGGATGGGAAAATGAACCTTCCTCTGCTCTGCCCACCCTTGATGCTCAAAGCAGTACGTAGCACCTGTTACCTGCAAACACAGCAGTTTTCTCTCATCGCAAAGCTCCAGCTAGAATATCACTCCTGATTCCGTATTAGTGATTATTAATTTCTCTCTAAGTACTGTAAAGATTGTGTAATTCCAGTCACTATTTTATACTTTTTAACATTTCTTGATGGTCTTTAATACCAAGTTCTACCCAGCTGAGTTTTTCTTGAGAAGTAGCAAACGGCTCACATTTGAATTTGTAGTGCCTGAAAATTCAATCTGAAAGCTTCACTTGATTTCTTTCTTGGCTTTTATATAGTCTTCCATAGTTTCTGCATTTTGATGGGATTCCTCTAATTTTGTATGATATCTGTATGATTATCTGAGGAATGTGATTTTACGTTTTAGTCAAAGCTGTGCTTAAGTTCAATACAGAGCAGTGGCTTGAATGAAGCTTTTATGAGTTCTTGTCTGCATAAGACAAGACAGAGTCCCAGCAGGATGAGTGCAGGTTAAAGCAAAGGTAAACTCCGTGGTTTGGGCTTTGTGGTGCACACCATTGCACGCCTTCTGTCAACACTGTGTCCAGAGTGTCAGAAGCATCAGCAGTTTGCTTGATCTTATCCACTGATGCCGTCTTCCACTCTTTGATGGGTCAGATTGAGATATCTCAGACACACGCAAAAGACTGAGTTTCCAAAGCATTCAGACTGACTTGCGGCCTCTATTTCCTTGGCCTTTCCCACACCTGTGTCAAAATTAGTTGGAGATCTTTGCCTAAATCTTTGGCAGCAGCTGACTTAATTTGTAGTTTACTACTCCTGACAGTTTATTGGGGAAGCAAAGCGCACCTTCATCTCCAATAATAAACAGCCCACCCGCCGACACTTTGACAGACTTAATGGTTTTTTATACAAAAATGGACAGACTTAATGTTTCGACTGTAGCGATCATCTGTCCTGATCTCCTTAATGAAATTAGATTAAGTGCACCTGGGAAAATGCTGAGACGGCACATTGCCTTCATCACCTTCCTTAATTTAAAACCAATTTGCGGGGAAAATATCCTCTGAAGCTGAGGGAGGCAGAGAGAAGGGGGAGGGAAGGGGATTTTAAAATCTATCTGGATAGCTACTGGCAGTTTTAATTCCTTTCCCTGCTGGCAATGTGAAATATTAACAGCCTTAAGAACCGAGAGTTTAAAGACTTACGAATCTTTTTGCCTTTCTTAGGGGAAAAAGAAACAAAACAAAATCTTTGCCATCAAGATTACATACAGGGACAAAGTCCGGTACATGCTGGGGCTCGGCGGTTGGGCTGGGCAGGGAAGAGAGATCTGGCTGAAATATGAAAGTTTCTTCTTCCAAGAGCTAGACCGTGCTTTCCTAAAATGCATTGTAACCGCTATATGTTGGTGGTGCTTACTGTCTGCTCTTACCTTGATAATGATTTAGTTGTGCAGAAAAATAGTGATTTGCCCACATACCTGTGAAATCAGCTGCAATACGTACAATATGATGTGACCTGGAAATGATTACAAATGTTCCTTTGGCACATTCTGAAGAGATCAAGAAACATGTCTTTTTAATTAAAAATAAAATGTTGCAAAGAATAACCATAATTTTTTTTTTCCATGAAGGGTGATTCCTATTCTCTCACTCTGACTCCACTGATTGAAAACATGCTAACAGTTAGCTCAAGGTCTTCCACCATTGAGGTGGTCAGAGGTAGGCTGGAAAGTCTCTTTATAGCAGAGTTTTAAATGTTTACAGCCTTTGTCATTTGGAGTATTACAGTCCAAGCTCAACAGCGCAGTTGATATATCCAATTCCTGTCTCAGATTTCAATGTTGCTGGAACAGTAATATTCATACTAGAGATGGATGGTTTCTGCTGCTTGGAGATGCTTTTCTTCATTTGCTTAGAGTCAACTTTGTTCTTCACGGAAGCTTTCATAGCCCAGGTTCTGCAGATATGTCCACCTCCACCTTGTGTCTGGCCACTGTCAGGAACACCCTGAACCCACACTGAAAAGGACGGTCCCACATAACTTGATGCTCTAGAAATGTCTTGCAGCAGGTTTGGGTTTTATTACGGTAATCAGAGCACAATCACTCATATTCCTTCAGCTATTAGTGGTCACCACTCAGAACCTCACTCATGGCAACCATTGAAGAAAATGTCATTCAGAATAACCATGTTGAAAGTCCCAGTTAAATTATCTTTATTAGTGAAGATGGGGCCCAATTTTCAAAAGTAGTCCTCATCCTAATCAAAGTTAGCGGTATCTGTGGATGCTCAGTGCATCCCAGTATCTGTTCAGCCATCTTCATCCATTTGACTGGTCCTATCACTGGGACTCCTTATGTAAGTGGGAGTTTGCATGAGTAGCCCAATTGCTGTCAATGAATAATTTAAATGATTTAAGTCTCAGACATGCTGCTTAATAAGGAGAGAAATCAGCCCCATATGTCCTTGTCCATAAATACTAGAAAATGGGGACAAGTCACTTTTAAATGGGATTCATTTATTTTTAAATTGAATCGTGATAAGTGTTTTAAAGGTAATCAAGCATGTGTTGCTATCCTGAGTATTACAAATATAAAAGAACATTAGCCTAAAACTGAAAGGGATCCCGTTCATGTATAAACTAAGGTAAGGGTATCATGCAAAGATAAAAGTGCAGAGTAACCTTTGATAATCGACAAAGATTCTAAAGTGTCTGTTCTTTTTATTAATTGCCACAAAGGTGGCTGAAGTGACCAATGTGTGTTATACATGTCACTATATATTATGGACGCTGAGATCCTGGTTACTGAGTGACTGCGTTCACTTTTCCCCTCTTTAAATCTATAGATAACCTCACCCTACCCGCAGAAGGTGAAGTTGAAGAAAGTAGAATTTCTAGTATTGTGGTTACTTAGCTTGTCCCCATAAAAAGACATTATACCTCCCACCAAAAAGGTCTCCCTCCCATGCTTGTATTTTTAGTCCCCCTTTTTTGTGAAGTGTGGGTTTCTTGTCCTACTTTTCAAGATCCTCCACTATTCTGCCTTTTCCCGTCTCTTGTTTTTGTCTGACGGCATCACTTGCACCTCCTCTGCTTTGCCCATGCTGCTGGCCTCTGGGCTGTAAGCCGGCAATCTCTCACTGGTGGTTTTCTCCATAGGCTGCCAACAAGGACTAATCTGTGGTCCTTCCCCACAATACCATCCATTGTACATAGGATGGTGTGCATTTAGTGGTACTTTGTATTAAGTGCAAATGTTATGTTTTAGGATCCATAAGACACAGAGTGTGTCCTCCCATGGAGGAGACAACCTAGCATTTCATGGTCACTCCTGGCATACAAATAACACACAAATTATTTGTGAGTATGTTTTATGCAAAATCTCTTAGGAAATCGAAGAAACGTCATTATTAGCATTTTTCACTGAAGAAACTGAGGCTCAGAGAAAATGTAACTTACCTGCAGTCCCACACTGAATCAATCAGAAGTGCTGTGGGACACAAATTCCTGGTCTTCTTGTTTAGCTCTGTGCTCTGACCCCTCCCCATACAAGTCTGGGTGGCAGACTGTGCTGTCTCAGCCAAAACTAACCCTTGGATGATTGCCTTCTACACCCTAGCTGTCTCTGCTGGTGAGAGAAGATTCCTGAAAAAATAATTACCTTTAGCTGAACTGGAATATGTTTTGGTTTTGCTTTGTTAAGAAGTCATAAAGCTTTACATATTACATTGAAAGTCTTACTCTTTCTAAGACATTAGAGCCTGTTTTCATAACTTCATCAGAGAAGTGTCTTTTAAGGTGGTGGAGTATCAAGTTTTTTTTTGGATGGCTGTTTCCTTTGAACTCTTAAGACACAGAGATCATTTGTGCAACTGCAACAAATTAAAAGGTGGCTCCGGAGAGGGAGAGCAAGGTTGGAAGAAATGACAGCTTCTCAGTGTATATGTCTGTGTTTAGTCAAAACAATGTTCTTAGTTATCCTCAACCTTTCAAAGTCTTTGCAACTCTGGCTTTGTTTCTGCTTCATACATCATCACCAACAGCCATCAACAGCTCAAACATTCAGAAATTGGCTCACGGCAGGGCAATTGGTGATGATGTACAGTATAAACCACATGGAAGGGTGAGGTGCCTTAAACAGATGAATAAAAAGTTGTTTTCACTTAAAAATCAAAATAAATCTAACATATAGAAAAATTGGGAAGGAAATGGGAAATAGGCTGCATATGGGAGGAGGACAGCAGTTGCCCTTCACAGTGCCTGTCCACAGAGTGGGGCGCAGGCACATGCTCATCCCAGCACGTATAGTAGCAGAAGGGACCTGCACCAGTGGAGGTGGAAGGAGAAGGCTTCCTACGTCTTAGCCTGCGTGGCACAGCATGCCATGCCGTGGCATGGTGGGGTACCACTGGTAGTTGTACAGGCTGCCCTGCACCCACCGCAGCCCCCTACCTCAGATGGTCATCCCTGGCCACGCGCCGGGGTAAGAAACAAGGAGCACTTTCAGCATCCCCTCTGCGAGCCAGCTGCTCCTCGAGGAGTGGGTTACATGGCGCTTGTGGTGGTGTAGGAGCAGGCATGCCGGCTGCTGTTGGGGAGCAGTTGCATTTACCTCGTTGTAGCGTGTTCATTTCATACATGCTTGTGGGAATGGCAACATAGGCTACAGCTAGCTAAATTTGTGGTGGTGGGTTTTGCACCAAATAAATTACTTTTAGCAGACAAATCCCAGGAATCAGCAGCTCTGCTACCAGCGGTGGACAGTTGTTCACCAACTGTGCTTGTAGTGTTCCCTGTCCATATTGAGACATGGGGAAGGGGAGAAGCATGCCTGCCAGCTAGATGAATAGTTATTTTTAGTAGCACTGTAAAGTCAATTAGAACTAAAGCATGTCTGTATTAAAAGTTAATTCATCTTAAGAATAGCACTACACTAGCTACCACTTTCATCTGGAAGCAGGTGCAAGTCCATCTGCATTGTTTGCTTGTAATGTGGTCCAGTGCAAAAAAAGGATGTTTTTAAGCCATCTTATTAGCTTCAAAAGTTATTATATCCCATCTTCTTAGCAAGTCTGCAACATCCCTGGTGTTGAATTGATTTGTCAGTGCTGCCAGTTTGTATTCCCGTGGATGTAAAGGATGCAGAAGTAGTACAGTTCTTGCCTGGACAGTCTGACAGTTTCCAACTACAATTCTTGGCTGTTCAGGTGGTGAATATATTCTGTATAATAGCTGTGCTTGAAAACATTTCAAACAGGACTGTCAGCCCCAGAGTTCATTAGACCCATTCTGGATGTTAATTTCAAACTTTCCTCCTCCCTCCTTGCCCTGTCTCCTTTTTGCCTTCCCTCTGCCCGGTGGTTGCCTTTCTAGTCAATACTGGTCGATGTAGATAAACAACACAAAATGGATTGAATGGAGGTGCAAAAGGTGGTGTTGTTACTTACCTCTCGACGCAGCACTCTTCTTGCCTCTATTCAGCAGAATGACTGAGTAACGCTGAAGTCTAATTACGTACCTAAGTCTCCTCTGCAGCAGTTTAAGCATGTGCTGAAGTGCTGTGGGACAGCAGATTAAATGTGCCCCAGTGCCCTGCTAAAACGAGACCTCGGTTTTCAGTCGTTCCCAAACAGGCAAAACCTAGCGGCGTTAGGAGCGTGTTTGGAGTCCGGGGCATAGTGGCACAAGCAACTGTTTCTTGTGGCTGATTGCTGAAACTCGCTGTTCTGTGACCTTCAGTTGTGGCCGTGCCTCAGGCTTGTACTTTAGGCAAAATTCCCGTTCATTGTGCCACTGTAAAGAGCAAACATTCCGGGGGCAAAATAACTCTGCGGCGAGAATCGGATAATGTAGTTCAAGTCCGTGGCCTAATTCCTCTGATGATGTTGTTTAAAACATTATTTTCTCATTACCCTTTGTGAGCTGAGCTTCAGAGCGCTCCATTAAAAATAACAGCAGTGACTTGAATTAATTGGTTAGAAAACATTTCTTCTCTCAGCCATGTTCCACAACAAAACCTGGGGAAGCCAAGAAAAATGCTGGCCCAAATTTGGAAGAAGTTTTGTCTAGAGGCCTGAAGCCCACACGTTGCTCTGCAGACAAACACACACGTACGTGGGTCTGGTGTAACTGCCTTGGGTTTACAGGAAAAGAAGCCAGCCGGGCCGCAGGGCTCAGCAACAGTTGCTCGCCAGATTCTGATTTATTTGACAGCCTCTGTAATAAAGTAACTATTTGTCTAACTCTTCCTGATTAGTCTGAAGAGGTCTGCCAATCTGAAGAGGACTGACTAGTCAGGAAACCACTGGTATTTTGGCTTTTTTTTTTTTCCTTAAGGGTTGTGATATTATTTGCAATAATTTCTCCTTTATTAAGTTTGGCATTTCAAAATAATTCACTGCTGCAATGTGAACATTTTCCACATCAACAATACATCTATTACAGAGAAATTTACAAAAACAAAATGACTTCATATTGCTTGCAGATGTATTCTGTAAAAATAATTGTTTTTCACTAGATTTTAGTGTTTCTAGGCCTTTGTAAACATAATGCCTAAATACTTTTATTCAATAAACGAGACCCATTCAGTAATTGCTTGCACATTTGAAGTCCAGTAAATAAAGAGCAGATTTCGACCAAAATCTGTGTATCATTTAAGCTGCTTAGGTCACAGCCCTAGGGTGGAAAAGAACTGGTGAGAAACTTGTGTTTTCAGAAGTGGAGAGAACTGTGACTTCAGAAACCAAGACAAATAAGCCCCATTTCTCTTTAATTAGTGGATTCCTGCTTATGGGCCAGGCTGTCTTTATTCTTGGTTCAGTAAGGCTGGGAATTCAAAGGAGGCTGGAGATGTTAAGCATTCTGTTCTCTGAACTTTCTTTATAGTCTGGGAATACCGAAGTCCTTCAGGCTCCATTGGAAATCACATCACACAAAACCATATTTTTTCCTTGAATGCATTGTTTTCAGGTTGGGAACACCATTCTGCATAGATGGAGAAAATGCACACACAAATGTGGAGGGGAAATTGTGGCTGATGTCACTAACTGTGTGCTTTGGTTTTATGTGTATTAGGTTTAGCATGTACTAATTTTTGAAAGCCAGCAGTACAGGAGACCTCGTTGAAGCTAGGAGGACCACTCTAGTAAGCATCTTGTGGTTTTAAGCTTGGGCAAAATGTCAGCTGAAAACAAAACAAAAAAGGCAGTGCATGAATAATTCGACATTGCTTGTCATGCAAGAAAAATAACTTACAAAGCAAAGTAGAATCCAGAAATAAAATTGAAATAAAAACAAAAACAAACAAATACCACATGTATTGTAATTCCTGTGTGAGACGTGTTTGGTGGAGTCCTTAAATCAAGCAGCTTACAGACTGCATTGATGAGCTCTCATCGTGCCTTATGAAAGTTAATACCAAGTGAAGTATTCTCTGTTGTGGTTTGTTTTCCTCTACAGATATTTTGCAAAACACAGAGACCTTTTAATGGAATCAAGGAGGGTAAAATACCTCAGACAAGGTGGTTTAAAAGATAATGTGGAGTTTTCCTTTGGAATTTGCTGCCTTCTGTTCTCCAGACACTGTATTCTCATGGGTGAAACTCTGGCCTGTTTGAAGGCAGTAGTAAAACTTGCTTTAATTTAAGTATGACCAAGATTTCAGCTAGTATCAGCAAGAATGCACCTCTCTTCTCCTTAGGCCACCATGGTCTCTTAACACAGCAGTATAGGTAAATAGTGGCAAAGTAGCCTTTTCGTTTGATAAAGAGGTGGGTGCAGGAAATGAGCGGTCATCTCTCATGGCACTAGGGGTGTGGGAGATGCAGCAGGTCACACTGACCCTGTTCCAGGTGACAAGTCATGAAAAGCAAACCCTTTGAGAAAAAACGACTTTGTATATGTCAGTCCTTAATCTTTTGCTCCTGTGTGTCTATGACAGTGGGCTTCCCTGCCATCACAGGTCATCCCCGGCCAGCTCGCTCCGTGTCTAATTCCTTCTCCTTTCCCCCCTCCTATCCAAAGAACAACAACCCTGAAAACCCATAAAGCTTTGCAGCTGTTTTCACACGTAATTAAATTGTCCTAGGTAATCCTTGCCCGGTGGCCTTTCGTACAGTGGTGGGGGACTGGCATTGAAGGCACCGCCATGATCTGATTACTGGGATTCCTGTGCAGATCAGCTGCTCCACGAAGGCAGCTGTGATGTTTCCAGGGCTCAGTGAAGCTTCGCACAGGGAAGAGCTGTTCTCAGAGCAGCTGCCTCTGCCTGCACAGGGTGAAGGAGACGCAGCAGGGAGGATGGCTTTGGACTCTGTACCTGGCTGCTGCCTATGGCTTGGATGATGTCCGGCTTGTAGCAGACCCTCCATCCAGTGCCACTACCAGGCACAGAAGAGGTAAACAGTAGTTTCTGCTTCTGTAGAAGCTACCTGGGATGGGCTTTCTCATGGCAGAAGTTTATATGCATCTTTGATCTGGGCAAAGGTTGGAAGCGAGACATTTAGATACACCAAGGTGAAAGGTGTAAAGTTATACCACTAGAAATAATCCCAAGTCCAAAGGTGTAATCTTACTTGTGTTCAATTAGAAGAAAGGAGCGTAAAACTGGGCAGACTTGGTCAGAAGCACGACAAAAACTCTGTGTGAGTTATTACAAGCACTATGGTGTTTCCTCTACGTATCGCTGATCAAAAGCTTTAGCTAATGAAACGAGCCTCTTATATTTTGCACAACTTTGTATTTTGCATAGGGAATTGTGTCTATTTGAAGTGAACCCTGCCTTGGATACCTGTTTCTGACTGATACAGCACAATTTACTGGTTTGCGATCCTCATTGGATTATTAAGCAGCATTGATTACTGAGTTACTTATATTGCACCAGAAAGGCCCAAAGTGTTTTGGGAAGCAGGGGCTGACAAAGTGTCTGTCCCTCAAAATTTTGGGCTGCGTCACGTAACAGTGCCAAAAAGATAAGAAAAGCCAATCGTTTAAATGAGGAATCTTGCCTGATGAACCTCTAGACAGGCTACTGTGAATCTTTGCATTTAGAAACTCCTGTACTGGTTTTGGTTTTATTTATCATTTTCCCATGGCCACAGATGTGCCCGCTCTTACACCTGCACGCCTTCCTCTCCTGTGCCCTGGCTTTTGGGTCTTACTTATCAGACACTTCATGTCAAAGCGTAGTGTGAAAAGCATTAAAGAGAAGGAAATAAAGGGTCGTTAGAAGTGACCCTTAGGCATTGAGAACTGTAAGTTTCTTCAGGAGTCTGCAGAGGCTGTAGCATTTTTCAAAGCAGGAGAGAGTGGGAAAGTATTCTTTACTCCAGGAAAGACAGGAAAATCAATGTAACAAACAGGGGCATACCAAAGCCTTTTTTCTCACTGGGTAGTCTCTCCAGGGAATTTTATGTGCTGAGTATTGCCATGATACATGCTCTTTATTATGTCTCTCAGCACACAACATCACTGCTGAAAGCACTTCCATTCACTTGTTATCTAATCTCTGTCATCAGAGGTCAATGGATACAGGCCAAGGTCCTCCCTCAGCATGTTTCCAAGCAAAAGCCCTGCACCCCCTGAAAGAGCCTGTTTCAAATGGAGTGTAAACTGGGATTTGCCTCACACATTGGCTAGGAATCTAAGTTCTTCAAAGTTTCTTTCGTGGATTTATTTGCAAGAGATTTCTGAACCCTTGTTGCAGAAGAGGCTGTAGCTTAGATGCTTTGATAGTTGGTCTTGCAACTTTGTCATTGATTTCCAAAGGAAGTTCCGTTGGGTGATGCTGGAAAACACCCTTGTATTATTTGCTGTATCAAAGGCACCAGGAGCTCCAGCCAAGGCCCGTATCCACACTAGGCCAAGTACTTCATGAAAAGGCTGTCCCCACTCCAGGGAGCTCATGTTCCAGGGAAAAAGCAAGAGAGAGGATGTATGTGCTCTTAAAAGGTCCCATAAGCCAACGTGGTAAGCCGTGGCCTTGTCGTACCCGAGAGGTCTAATTGCCATCAACGGGATTGCCGTAAAGGAAAATTATGAGGAAAATAATGAGGCAGCTCTGTAGATGTTAATGGGGAGCTCCTCCCAGGTGTGAGGGGATGCCTGGAAGAAAGCACGGTGCAAGAAGTGGGTGCGGGAGACTGGTCTCAACCTGTTCTCCTTTGCGGTTGGGCATGTAATTGCTCTCCAAACAACTGGAAAATGATGAGAGAAGGGGAGATGCAAAGGAGATGCAATGTTTTGTACAGTACCTGTGTTTTGTAATAACCTCTGTTATTAGAGGAACAGAGGTTTGCATCGTAAGAAAAACACCCAGGTTGGTAGGCTGTCCCTGTAGTCTGACTAGACATAAATGCGTGGAGTAAGTCTCATCGGAGTAATTGGATTACCTAATAAATAGCTGGATGTGGGTCTGGTACAGACAGGGAAGGCTTGCAAAGCACTCCCACTTCTTTAATTGCAGCTTTAGCCGGCTGGTAGGAATGGGGAGGTGTTGGGAAATGACATTTACAATAGCAGGTTCAGAGGTATTGCTCATGAATCAGTGTTTCAGTGCATCCTCTGCTCCAGTCTGTGTCATGCAGCAAGGGTTTTTTATGAGTATTTTGTTTGTTCCTATGATTTATTCCTAGTGTTCTTCTGAAGCTGCCAAGGCAAGGTAAAAGATGCTTGTCTCTCAGTGTGTTTTTATAAGAGTAAAGTTCAGGGTTATTTTCTAAAGGCGAGATGAGTATGGAAAATCTTGTCCAATCTCAGCACAATTTTTTGCCTTGAAACGGTATTTGTCTCTGTCATGTGCAGCTGACTTCATGCTCTGCTAGAAGCTTCTTTCTGACAAGCTTTACTGTCATCCTGGATACACAAATTATCCTTGTTTGTTTTGGGGGAGCTTGAGAGACATGTTCTCTTCATTCTTCTCAAAGTCACAAAACATAGAGGTCTTTCCCACCCTCCTGTAAACAGGACAGGAAGGAAAGCCAGATGTTAAGGTTGTCTTACAATTTATACCACAAGGCTCTGCTTTCATGTGCTTACAATCTGGCCAGGCTTCGTCATTGTGAATTTCTTCGTTGAGCATCTGCTTCAGACTGAATTATTTGGGTGAATTTCAGCTGAAACACTTCAGCACAGGGTGCTCTTCCACTTATTTCTCCTCCTTGCTGCCAGCAAAGTTCTGGAGCAGAGAAGATGGGAGATGGCAAAAGCATGTCCCATTTACATGTACAGCTTTTCCTGTTGGCATCCAGCAGCGTGGAGGAAGATGGCAGATGCTGCAGGGTGGAGGCGTGGGCTGATGTGGTGACAGGGGAACCAGAGCCTGTGAAGGGATTGCTGTAGGGGACTGAGGAAATGGGGGAGCCAGATTTTGAAAACAAAAAGGGTTTTACTACACAGCTAAAGCATGCATGCAAAAGGAGAGCTTAATTAAGGTTGTGTGGATGTCCCTAAGTATTTTTTCCCCAAATTTTTTAAAATTCTTTACTTTGCATCCTTAAACATTTATTTTTTCATGCCTGGCTGTATGGCGCGTGAAATGGGTGAGACTGTATAAAAAGTAGTGTTAAATTTTGTGAGCCAAAGAGCCATCCTAAAGTGAGAAGAAAGAAAGTGTTTATCAAATGCCTGTGTATGTTTTAGGGTGCAAACAGATGTTCTCTGTGTGAAACTTGGATAGAAACACAAAAGCCTTCCCTCCCCTTTTGCTGCTGTTTTTAGGGATGTATCAGCCTTTCAGAGATCAGGTTCTGCAGATTGTACAAACCATTGGTTTTTGTTAACAAGGTTTGCCAAGCTCATCCCTGGTTGTAAACCTTTATTTCCTGTAATTTAAACAAATGATGCATTTCAGAAGTGACTCAGTTCCTTAAAATAAAGATGTATTTCTGCTAGCTGACTAAATGGAAGCCTAGTTTATCTATATTGTTGCCTTTCCCAAAGTTGACCACGTGGCCCATAGTGCTTGCATTCAGTTCTTCTCTCAACTTTTCTCTGAATAATTCCACAATCTCTTTCAAGCACAACTTGAATCTTTCAAGCACAACTCATTCTGGGTGTCATCTCAAAGCACCTGGAGGAAAAGAAGGTTATCAGAAGTAGCCAACATGGATTCACCAAGGGGAAGTCATGTCTGACTAATCTGATAGCCTTCTACGGTGGCATGACTGGACGAATAGATGAGGGGAGGGCAGTGGATGTTGTCTGCCTTGACTTCAGCAAGGCTTTTGACACTGTCTCCCACAGCATCCTCATAGGCAAGTTTAGGAAGTGTGGGTTGGACGAATGGACAGTGGGGTGGATTGAAAACTGGCTGGCAGATAGAGCTCAGAGGGTTGTGGTTAGTGGCACAGAGTCTAGTTGGAGGTCTGTGACAAGTGGTGTTCCCCAGGGGTCAGTCCTGGGTCCAGTCCTGTGCAACGTATTCATCAATGACCTGGATGAAGGGATAGAGTGCACCATCAGCAAGTTTGCTGATGACACAAAACTGGGAGGGGGGGCTGACACACTGGAAGGCTGTGCTGCCATTCAGCCAGACCTGGACAGACTGGAGAGTTGGGCAGAGAGAAACCTAATGAAGTTCAACAAGGGCAAGCGTAGGGTCCTGCACCTGGGGAGGAACAACCCCATGCACCAGTACAGGTTAGGGGTTGACCTGCTGGAAAGCAGCTCCGTGGAAAGGGACCTGGGAGTCCTGGTGGACAACA
>VYXH01001391.1:314766-337588 GCA_013397275.1 Burhinus bistriatus | reverse complement strand
CTTCCAACCCCAGTGATTCTGTAATCTGAAGAAAGTGTTTGGGTAAGTTTTCAAACCACCGATCTTTGAGTGGGTTGGAAAAAAGGACAGCAGTTTTTTCTCGGACTGATGCTGCTTTCCAGAAGAGTGGGCATGTGTTTGAGATGATCTCTGGCTTTGCGTCCATAGCAGGCTACTTCACAAAATTAATGCAAGTCAACTAAAATGATAAAGCCAAAGGCCAAGTGAAAGCATATCCCCATGGAGGTTGCCTTTTGAGCCTAAATGGCTTTTTTCATTGCTGAACTGGACTGTAAAGATCTAAAGTTGTTTTGTGTCATAGAACTATTTTAACTAATTGGCCTTGTCTTTGAAACTTTACTTGCCTTCACTTACCTTTCTTTACTGTTCCTGTATTTTGGGTATCATAATACTAGTCTGAAGCTCAGAAAGCTCCATCTGTTACCTCTAGTTAACATCCAGTCTTCTGTCTAACCTGTCTAACTTGCTGTCTGATGACCCACTAAGCAATTGTTTTTAATTAGCAAGCTAACTACTAGTTTGCATTGCAAGGATTAAAAACAAAACAAAACAAAACAAAACACTTCATTCAGCTTCTAGAAAGTGTAGGTTAAATTATTTACAATACTACTTGTAAACTTCTTGAGTATATTTGTTAAGAGCAGCAGAGTTTTGTAACTGGCAGCCTCCTTGTCTTGTACAGTAGCGTCTTTGGTAAGCAGTGAGAAAGAAGATGATGTTTGCTTTTGTTTGAAAAATCCCAGGTTGATTGGCTGTAACAGAGAGTTCATCAGATACTTGCGGTCAGCCAGAGAGATTTGCACAGGCCTCAGACACCTGCATAAGAAGAGTTGCAAAACCTGTTGTTGGAATGAATGACATGCGGGGACTCTACCAAAACTCTCCTTAGATTTCAGCATAAGTGAAAACAAATGTTCTGCTGTAAATATCCCCCAGGTGAATACGTTTATTCTCTTCACAGCTTTGAAACACGCTTCAGGCTAGAGAGGCTCCCTGGAGAGGGAATTTAGCGCTCTGAGCCAAAGGTCAGGGTCAGGTCACTCTGCTCCATTTGAAATTTGGCACCTAGGTACATATGGCAACTGCATCATCCCAGGGGCTAATTTGCCAAATCAGATTGCGTCCTCTTTCATTGCTGTGTGCCAAGCTCTTATGTCAGTCTTCTCCCTGCAAAGCTGAATGCCGAACATCCGAGACCTGCTTCTAATACCAGCCACTTTCAGCAGCTGAGCTCTCCTGGAAGAAAACCAGAGCACACCTACCTGATAATAAGAACAACATTTACATAGTGCTTTTGATTTCAAAACTTTATTAAGCATCAAAGGCAAAGTTGTGCTTGACCCTTGGAGGCATTTACAAGGAACTTTCTTCCTTGCTAATACACAAGCGCATTGGGATGAGTGGATGGAAATCGTAGCCTCCGTAGAAGCTAGTGTGGACCCTGACTCGCAGCCTCTGCAGGGAAGCCAGCACCTCCCAGGAGTTGTCCAAGATCTTATAATCAAAGCACAGATGTGTGAGAGAAGGAAGCAGAGATGCTGGAGAAGGTAAATGCTAAGAAAAGAGGCATCCAAGTAGGCTTCTTTAGCTGAGTGCGGAATCCACGGTGCTCTCAGCGTTATCGCGCTTGAGTCAGAGTCAGATTATTACAAAGCCCCACGTGGGATGCCATGGTTATCTTTACACTACAGGTTCTAGCAGCTTAATTAGGTTGGTCTGGGGTAGGAGAAGATTGGCAAAACCCCTTGCTGCACATACAGTTATGCTGAGAAACTAGTCTTTCCCAGTACAGCTTTGCTTTGACAGGTTTTGTTACTGGGATGAGTTGCATGCAGTGTTTCACTGATACTGGTATTGATACACACGTAGTTAGCGGCTCCTAAACCTTGATGTTCTTTGATGTCCTTTCTTAAAGACTGAAAAAATGAGGCACAGAAATCGAACAATGAAGGAAGCGCAGTGAGTTTCTGCCAGTGATTGTACTGAGATTTGGGATGTTTTTGTCCCTGCTCCTGTACCCAAGCAGCTATAAAAGGTGTCTCTGTTGTGTCAGTCATCTGGATGCACTCGCTGTAGCGAGGGCTGGGGCAGGGAGGCCGCAGGGGAGGGCAGAGGGAATGCTGAGACAGAGAGGGAAACTTCGGAGAACCCAGAAGGTGCTGGAGGCTTCAGCTTGCTTCAATTAGTGGAAGTCAGTGTGTACCTCCTTCCCTCGCTGCCTACCTTTGATCTTTCTTAAAGGTGTAATGCTAGAAACAGATTTAATCACGACACAAAATACCTGGGAAATGCAGTCTGTAGCTTTTATGATTCTTCTCTGAAAAGGACCTTCGAGATTTTAGCTTTTCTTTTCTTCTGGCCTTGGAGATAGACGTGTTCATATAGCCCTGCTGTTTTATCATTCGTATCAGTAACATGCTTGCTGCCAAGATCCCGCATTTCCCAATGCAAAATCCGTGCCTAAAAATTGCTAGCTCTGAGGGGTTTTCGATTATGACGACTGTTTTATCTGCAGACACTGGGTGTGAACAGCGGTTCTGGGTAGCATGTTCCCCGCCGGATAATGGTGCGCACACCCTTTGCCCTCTGTTTCTGCTGAGCAGTCAGTTGGCCTGATTTGTAGTGCTCTCCTCTGCCTGTGCTCTGTTTTCCTCCCCTTTTTCTCATTTTTTAACATGACAAAAGGTTCCTGCCTTTAACCTTTAGAGGCATTCCTGTTGGTCTCTGTTCCCCTTGCCAAGAGGATGGGGATGTTTCTGAGTAATGGAGTCTGGGAATGGGGTGGGACTTTAGACCAGAAGGTTGTGTTTATCTGCTGCGGCGTCCTCACCGCAGTCATGCAGTTAGGAGGAAAGATAATCTTGTATTTCAAGTGACTGAAGCCTCCTAGCAGCAGATAGAAGTACCTCTCAGAAGAACAGCCAACTAAATACCCATTGGTATTATGCTGGGTTCAAAAGTCAGTGAAGAATTTTTAGCCCATCAAGCTACCGAGAGCAAATGTGGGCCGTGTTTTACCCTAATTCAGTAAAATAAAAACCAAGCCAAAATGTTTTGTAAAAATTAGTCTTTGATCTTTCCTAATGCGCAGCCTGTGTTAGTGGTCACAGCTGTCCAATTCTCTCAGCCTGTTTCTGTTCTCCCTGATGCCATTTTTACATTGGTGCAGTTTCAGTGACGTCAGTGGAGCGGTTCCAGATTTATACCAGCAGTTTGGCAAACCCCTAACGTTTAAAAATCATGAGTCAGGCTCCAGAAAATAATGTGATTTTTCTTAAAAATCATTACTCAGAACAACACGTTGAATTAAGGGTATTTTTTTTAATCTGCCTTTTAACGTTTCTGCTGATGGGTGCTTTTCAGGTTTTTTTTTTAACGTAACTGTGAGGTCTGGAAGATTAGTTTGCAGTTGCCAGTGGAAGCCATGACTCCTGCTCAAGCATGGGTCTCCTTTAAAACTTTTAAACTTGGAACCTGGAACTTTGAAAGCAGAACTTTCATCAGATATTCTTGCTGTCTGTCTGGGCAGCACTTGGAGGGAAGTCTCTCTTCTGGCCCATGCTCTGAGCACCTACATGTATTTAAAAGGCAATAATTATCAACATAATCAATAACCACAATTTTTAATCAGCATAATCATCAATATAACAGTCATCAATATTTTATATTAAAAACCTGAGTGTTGTCAGCATTGCATCTCGGTAAGAACAGAGTGCCATTGATTCACCTCTTTGTTAAATTATTTTTACCAAGTCTATTGGCAGAACACAAAACTTCCTACCCTAAGTGAGTTTGGGTTTAGTTTGAAACCACAATACCAAGAAGGTAGCCAAGTGTTCAAGCTCACAGCGAGCTAGTATTTTATACTGGTGGTTGGATTAGTTAAACTGCTCGGCAGGAAAGCCTATGTATGTATGCACTTGCACACATCTAAACAATGCTTCCTCATATACATATAGGAAGGCAGCCAGCTGCTCCGGTGATTATAGTTTTGTCTTCCTGTTGCCCATGCCTGTGCCTTTTATCATTTATTTGGAAAGCTAATGAAAACAAGCTTAGCACAAGGAAAAGCACCCAGCAGAGCAGCCATCAATGCTGCAGAAGTTTCTTCTTGCCTGCTTATAATTAATGCCTCTTCCAGCAGAGAGAGACTTCATGTGGCAAAGCCAGCCAGCGTATGCATCAGAGCGCTGGAACAGTGGTTGCTGATAATGGCTGGGAGGGAAGGCTGCCTTAGGTGGAGAGAAGCCAGCATGTCTTACCTGGTACCAAGGAAAGTGTGAAAGCCATCATTTTTTTGAAAATCATTTCAAAAAATGAGTGTTTTTACCTCACCTTCCTCGGCCACACCCACACCAGCAACTCTGGGTGGTGTTGGCGACGCTGTACGGCAGTTTTGAAACACTTCGGGTAGGTTGAAAGTCTGGTCTGGCGGCTTGTGCACAAAGGCCACCTGTGTTGCTTAAAAACAGTGAGCAAATGTATTTTGGAAATGAAAGATGAACTGGTGTGGTGTCGCTGCTCACTGTAAAGCATGGACTGTGTGAACTGGAATTAAATATGCATTGATCTTAATAAGGAAAGTTGTAAGCAAAGCAGAGGAGTGATGGATGGTGATCTCCACTGAGGTGGTCGTGCAGATCTCCTGGAGTAAACATGGTATGATTCATACTGGTTCGTGGCACCAGACTCAGTGCAAACACCTGCAGGTCTTGGAGACACTAGCGCACACGTAAGTGGCTTCAGCTGAACTCAGACCGGGGTTTTTCTGCTGTGGGATTTCTGTGTAGGCACTGAGTTAATGACCCAGCAAATTAATTGCTTCATGAGGCTGCATTAATAATAGATGTTCTCTTACCCCATTTCATATTATATACAAACTCCATAGTCAGCATCTGAACCTAAACTGGGCAAAATTATAAAGCTGCGCACATTCCCTCACTGAACATGCTGCTCTGACATTATGGGACAAGTGCTCAGTTACCATTTTTAGTGCTGTACTGAGGACATAAATTGTATCAACAGCAACTGAAGTTGCTGGAAAATTTTTTGCCCAACTTTTTGACTGAGAATATTAGTTGATAATGATGAAGCTAATTGTTTTTTAAAAAAAAATATTTTTAAAATTGTTTTTAAAAACTTTTTCAGATAAAGGGTTATGCTTTTCTTGCAGAAAGCCACATTTTAGTTGATCCTGCCTGGTGTCTGGAGCAAAGAGTGTTAAAAGCTCTGACTTAAATCCACATCAGCAAGAGGAGAGCATGTTTTACTGAGGGGCCTTATCTACACTGAGTATTGTCGGTTTTGTGACTTTGTTATCTCAATACACATTTCTTATTCTTGCAGCTCTTCCTTTGGGACCCCCTGATAACAAATCACTATGTCAGTTAATTGGGCCTTTTTCCTTTTTGCACATTATTAAATGAGGTGGTTAAAACATTAAGTGCAGGATACCAGTGATGGGCCTCTGTTTAGCTACTGCACTACTGGGACAGATAGCTGGAGATACAGATATGTCTGTTTTCAAGGAAAAAAACATTTCTGGGAGGAGTTAGATTTAATTGGGACTGCTTTTTAACCTGGTGTGAGGTTCGATGACAACTGAGGCTGATCTAAGCTGGTGCTGCTTAGCCTTAGCCACGCATTCCCCCTGGCACCACCACCAGTGTGTTTGTGCGGTGAGCTGGTCCGGTAAACTTGTCTGGCTGAAAAGTTGGGGGCTTGGGGGTACTTTTGTATGGCTTCTCTGCAGCTGGCTCAGCTCTGGATTTCTGTGTTACGTCATGAGTACTAGCGCTGGCACTGAGGAGGAGATGGGACCGTGCAACCAGGGAGCCCGCACTGTTTTAAGCTCCTGTGGCAGAGCACCTGGGTATCAACGATGGAGGAAGTTTATTTCTAATCAACCGGTCTTACATTTCAATCAAAGAGTTTAAATTTATACACATAAATAATTCATGCACTTATTATTCTACACATTCAGAATGCAGAACACACATTAACTTGTCCTTGTCCCACGCTAACAGATCTGCAAGTGTGATCATGCCTGTTTTATTAGGGGAAAATGATACCAAAGGTGAGATCCCGGTGCATTAAAATTCTTAGAGACTCCAGTGCAACTAGATTTTCACTTTAAATGACTGAGATCACTGGCTGTTGCTCTTAAAGTGGTAGTGGCACTCCTTCTAGCTGCAGTGCAATGATTGTCTCATGGAAAGGATTTTAAGGTAGTTACGTAGCAGAAATGAGGGAGTGTGACATTGCCTCAGTGCCCCCAGGAATTACTAACCCTGTAGGGACTTGAATGCAGCATACCTGCAATGCCATTTTTAGTCCACAGAGCAATGCCACCTCTCCTCTGAAGAGAGATCAGTGTGATCACTAATGCTTTATGATAACGAATATATCCTTGCCACTTACAGAAGGGTAAAATTTAATAATAAGCTTGATTGTGTTCAATCTTTAAAAAAAAATATATATATATATCTTTGGCTAATTCCTGAAAGAATATTTTATACAGTGAACATGAATAAGGCTTTGGCTTGGGGGAAGCTGTTGTGCCTTTCCAGTTGCTGCTCAGTTTTTTTGCTGTTCTAATTCATTTTCTCTGTTTGATTTTTATTTTGGCAAGGTCTTGACTTGTTATTTTTTAGTTTGAGGAATTCCCATTTCCTTTTGATTGAAGATATAATTTAACATTATATGTAAGGATTGTATTGCAGCAAGCATCACCTGAACTGTCTGAAGCAGACTACAAATCTGTATGAATATTGTGTACATCTTTCAAGTCTCACAGAGTAGTCACAGTTGATCCATCTCCCTCTGCTATGAAGCTCCCCGGTTGTATGGCTGTGCTTTCTTACATTTCAGCCTCCGGTTTTGGTAATCCATGCAGAATACACACCACAAATCACTTCTCCTGACTCCTTAGAAATAGCTGCCTGGGGGAGGGCATGGACCTGCGACAATGTCCACGCATTCCTGGCCAGGCTACTGGTGGAGCTGGAAGCCCTGCCGGGTGCTGGGCTCGTCTGGCCCTTCTCCTTACAGGGCTGCTGTCAATTGCTTGTAGCTTTGCCAAACTTAAGGTGTTGGAGCTGAAATTTTCCATGTCGTCTGTCTGCCTGCAGCAGCTTTCCTTTTCTTTGAAAGTTCAAATAAAAAGATTTTGCTCCCTCAAAAAATAAGTTGGGGGGGGAAATGAATTGGTTTGGTCATGTTCCAAGCACTTGCAAGTAATTTGCTAAGAAACTTGCACACCTCCATACTTTGGAGCAAGGATGTGAAATTTGGGAGGGGCTTAGCCTCATGTAAGACTGGTGCCTTTTGCTGTCTCTACAAAAGTTGCATCAAATCCAACCAAGCAGGAATACTCCTAGAAGTATCAGTATCAGAGTTTCAGAAAAACAAAGCCCCCATCGTTGCACAGGTAGGCTTTTGAAAGGAAAATACTGTTTCCTAAGTAGTTTGCTGGATATTCTATATGAGGAATTTCCCAAAAGGCAACCCTATAAAGACATGTCTTCCATCAGGAAAAAAATGAATGCTCAGAATTGCTTAGCAGTCAAGATCGCAAGAAACCCCAAGTGTACTTAAAGGGCACCTGATAAGATCAGTGAAAAAATACCCATTGCTGCCGCTTGAGTCTGGAATGTCACGTAAATCTGTCTGCACTTGCCTTTCACACTTTTAATTGAGAACATAAAGGGGTGGGGGAAGCGTTTGAGCAGATTAGCTAATTGATTGATTGATTATTTACAAAGAATCAAAATTAGAGGGACAATGATGTCTTTTTAGAGAGGCGTCAGGGCAAATTATATGATTATCAGGTTACCCACAGTTTGACATGCACAGCACAACTGCACCCACTCGTGCGCAAGTCATGCACCAGGGTTTTTCCTAACACATTTTAAGAGAATTTAACGTGCCTTTCTCAAAACCACAAAAGCAAAGCCATAGTACATCAAGAATGAAATATTTACTCTGGCAGCAAGTGCTTGTCTAGCTGGTGGATGCCAGTAGAGGTTTCGATGCCGTCTGACCATGGTTTTGCCGAATGTAGTGGGGCCAAACCCCTCTCCTGCTTATTTCTGGGCCAGAGACACATGAAGAATGTGTGTTAATGTGCACCATATTCTCAGCCATCTGTTGACCCCATCTGACTTGCTCTTGCCTGTGCCTGTGGGGCTGATCTCTGGGGAGAGCCAGCAAAGGTCAGGAGGCCACCAAAGCCTTGTTGTAAGCTGCCAAGTGGCGGTACCATCTGTAAGACTTTCTTCCTCTGCCTCTGTTCCAAATCTGCCTTATTTAGGGCAGTGGGCAAGTACGTTGAGATAATTAGTTTATCCTGAAAAAGCCAACCGCCGCCCCCAAGAGTCAGCAGTCCCATCCCGGCTGGAGTAGACCCACCAAAGGGAGGGACCTGCAAGTTCGTTCTGGTTGTGGTGTTTGCTGACAGCCCTCTAAGCCCATGGGGCTGGGTTGGCCAGAAGTGATTTTTTTGCAATGAATGGTGTGATTTGTGCCAAGTGTTATGAGACTTTTTTTTTTCTCTCTTTTTTTTTTTAATATTAACATATTTAAGTCCTGCAAGTATGATTGCCAGTACTCTTGTATGGGATCGGGTAGCTTACCTTTTGGCTGTTTTGAAATTTAAGCACCTTTCTTAGTAGTAAAGGCAAGTTCTCAAATCCTTCCCCTGGTAACATTCACTCTTGGATGACTTACAGTCTTGGCAAGCAAAGATGAAGGATCAAGCACAGAATCTGGTCTCCTCTCCAAATTGCCTTGATTTCTTATCTCTGAAGGAGAATTACTTTGCACAAATCTTGCTGCTTCATATGTTTCCCTTTGCTTTGACGGTACTATTTCAGTTAATGCCATCCTGGGGACACATGAGCACGGTGTAAAACGTCATCACAGTGTTTGAGAGTGGTTTTGAGAGTCTGTTCTGCACATATAAAAAACTGTGTCAATACATAGTCAGGCTTTTAAAAATGGTGTTTATAGCACCATAATGACCCTGTATCTAGGTCTTGAATCAGAACAGGGTGTGGGCTCTTTACAATGTGAATACAATAACGTGTATTAAATAACATTAAGAAGTTACTGCCAGTACACAGTAGCCAGTTTTCCGACGTTAGTACCTGAGAACAACAAATAGGGAGTGAGGCTGGCCGGGCTGGTGGCCCGGGGCCAGCTTTTCCCGAAGCAGGTCTCTGAAGTCAGCCTGGCTGGGGGCGAGCTTGCTGCTCGGCGGGGCTGAGCCTTGGCAGCACCCAGCACCCTTCTCCTCCCCCTCTAAAAGCAGGAACGGTGCCTGGGCTGTCCGCTCCGCGCCCAGGGGCGCCTCCCCACCGCTGCCCTTGGGAGGCTGGTGGGCAGAGGGGGTTTAGAGCCGCTGGTGTGAAAGTGTTGATCTAGATCCCCAGGAAATCCTGTTAAGCAACAACAGAAATGCCTGGGGCAGGGGAAAAAAATCTGTCTGCTCTAAGCTGTGGCCCTCTCATTTGCATGCAACATATGTCCTCTTCGTTTGCATGTCAAAATAACCCTGCCCCAATTGCCTCCAGCAAAAAGATTAGATCTGGGGAGGAGGCTTACACCAGGACAATTTTTAGCACAACAAGGAAATTCTAAAAGAGTAAAGATAATTAAAAACAAGAGATGAAAGCTAGCTCAGTCAGCTTGCTTGACGCAGCCAAGTATCTCCCAATAATTCAAGAAACCTCTCAGTATCCAGAACTGTCCATCATCCACCCTGTTTTCCCCTGCCAGCACGATTTGGCATTTTGAAATTAAAATTGTTGTGCTTGTCCTGCTGACTCATGTGTTGTGCAGCTCTCTTCTGTCCAGATTTGGGATGAAATCTTGGCCCCGTGCTATAAGCCTGTGTTATGCAGGAGGTCAGAGCAGTTAATCAAAATGGATCATTCTAGCTTTATAGCATAGAAGTCAGTTAAGCCATTGGCAAAATTCCCACTGATGCCTATAAATGCAGAATTCAAACTATATAATCCCAAGACGTCCAAAGGACTGTCTGTGTGATTCTCTCTCTGAGTCCAGCTCTTCTGTTTAGAAGTCCAGAGGCACTCTGCTTATTTACTTTCCTTTTTTCTGCATGCATCCCATGGATTCGAAGTGCTGAGCTTTTTTAATTGCAAGAAGAAAGCCCTATTTTTTAGGAAGAAAATGTGGTTTAAATTTATCGTTTTTGGGGTGAAAATGAATGACTTGAAAATACCCCTAAATCATTTGTTACCTTTTTCACTGTGAATTTTCTTTTACCTTTACAATAAAGGGAATTTATTTTTAATAGGATTGAGGGGAAAAATTCTAGGATCAGTTTGCACCATATTTCTGCCTACAGCTAAAATCTCAAATCTAAACCATAAACCCTTAAAAACAGTGAAGAGGAAAAGGTCATTAATAACCCTAAAACGAGTTTTGAGACTCACCCTAAGAACATTATCTTTAAAGGCAACATGTCAGTTACAGTGACTTAGCAATAATAAGCAATAAAAATAAAACACACTGCAGGGCTGAAACAAGCGTGAAAGCCTAAAATGTGAATTTTAGGATGCTCTGTAGTGAGGTGGCTGTCCAGGGTACAAAAGGCCGCTATATTCAGGGCTTCTGCATGAAGATACACCTGCTGCTTAGCACCTCACCCCAGTACTTCATTCCGAAGCTCTCGCTCCCGATGAGCCCCATCAGTAGGAAATGCGGTCGGGCTGCAGGGCTCATTGCAGCACTGAGGACATAGCCATCCACGGATCGGTAAAACAAAGGGCGGTTTGCCATGGCACAGGTGACCTACCAACCTTAGATTTAGATGAGTCCTAAATAAAATAAAAACTAGCCTTGGATCAAGTGCCCAGTTATCTCCGTGTCTTCTCTGTGGGCTGGGAACTCTCCGTGGGACAGATGGAGAGAGAGCGAGAGTAAGTTATGCAAAGGCTATTGTGTTTGGCTTGTGTAAGGGCTCGATCATTTTAGCCTCTGGGCTAAATCATTTGATTGGATAGAAACCATTTAAGATGAGACTGTTTTTTTTCTTGAAATAGTTTATTCCCTGACCACATTTAAGTAGCTAGAATGTTTTGCTTGGTGGAGTGTGTGACTGTGGGGGGTGGAGAGCAAGGGAAAGGGAATTGGGACTCATTTTTGTGGATATCCCAAAATAACCCAAATGAAGACAACCCAACCTGAAATGTAAGAATTCCCAGAGGCTGCTTGGTCACAGGAGATATTTCCACATTGTATTAGAGCAATTCCCTGAACTGGAGAAGACAGAGGCAGTACTGGCTGACTTGTAGTTTTACTGCCCGGTTGTTTATTAGCAATCCTGCTGTGCAAAAGCATTGAAGAAATGGAAGTTATTCAGAGGCGACTCTGAGCCAGACTTGATTGTTAGCAGCTTTAAGGATTTGGCTATTAGCTGGTGCGTTCTGTGGTAATGGAATATTGTAAAAATGTTTATATAAAGAAGTGCAAATGTCAAGGCAGTGTGTGTGTATGTGTGCCTCTTCATACAGTAATGGGTCTTAGAAGCAAAATTTACCGAAAGTGTAATAGGACAAAAAGTTGCTCTGGCAGATTTTCTTGGTTTTTAATTTACTTTGCTATGAAACAGGGTCCTTTACCCTACGCTGCACACCAGGCCCAAATTATAGAGTTTGGAACCCTAGAACTGTCTGACCTGACTACTGATGCTCAAGTCAATTCTTTTTACTATTGCCATGAGGTTTGCAGCAGGCTGCAGGATTGTGCATTGAAAGTACATCAGTGCTTTTAGGGTGAACTGGTGTTTTAGGTCGATCAGTAGGAGATAAATTGGAGCTTTCAGCACCCACTAAAGAGATGGAGGTAATTTTTTTCTCTTTTTCGTCAGCAATTTGCACAGCCATTTCCAGTAATGGGGATAAGCCACATCACAGTTTGGGGGCCAAGGGTGACTTCAGCAGCAGAGCATGAACATGGAACCCTTTATCTCCATCACACCAGCTCTCCGCTTCGCCTGACTGCTGTGCTGCTCCCGTCCCCCAAAACTGCCACCCTCTTTGGACAGTCATAGAAGCATACATTAATTAAAGATATGGTTACACCGTCAGCCAGTTGTATTCATCTCCAGCGTGTGCTTGGTAGGTTTCTGAATAAATGCCCACTTATGCTGTCTCGGGGTCACTGTTCCTGCCTGTTTCCAGGCTTGGATAGCTGTGGTTGCGTCAGCTTGCGCTCTGAAGGTTATCTACCCAACCAGTAGGATTACAAGGGCAATATATTTCTTAATGAAAATGTTGATTCTGGAGTACAGTTATAGGGTCATTTACATTATTATGCACATAATCTCCACCATAATCTCTTTCAGAGCAGGGGGTCTAGAATGACCTTTAAGGTCCCTTTCTGCACTGCATTTCTATGATTCTATGAAGTCTTTGCTGAAAACAAATAAATGTTATCAACATTCCTATAAATTATTCATTTTTTAAATCCACTGGTCATTATAAGATGATTGGCATAAGTAATAATCCGTGTTAGGGATGCGAAGGAAAGCGAAATGATAAAAAGCCTCCTTGATGTTCTGCTGCTGTTTGTCATCTTTTTGGAGAGAAAGAGGGGTCTGACAGATCTCCAGCTTTGCCCTCGGAGGACCTGGGCTCCAGTCCCTGCATTTCCACTGCTTCTTTTGTGGTCTTGACAAGTCATTAGGGAGAGACTGAAACACTGTTTGGAGCACCTTAACTGCACTTCAGCTGGCTGCCCTCCTGGTCCCACCCCCCAAACTGCCCGGACTTGCAGACTACTTAATCGAAACTATCCGTAGGCATTCAGCCAGTTGTATCCATCTCCAGCCTATCCTGCTTCTCTTGGGCCCATAAATAGTTTTAAAATGTGCTTCTTCGCTATATTTTTAATTTTTTTAGGTTTCTAAAGGACCTTTGCTTTGCATTTCTGGTTTCAAAATTTGATTGTAGAAAATAGTTATTCTGTGCATAAATTCTGTGCTCCAAAATCAGCTTTCTTCTCCCTCTGCTCACTATCATCTTCCAGTGACAAAGAGGTGAGTTGAGCTGCTTTCAAATAAGCTGCCCCATGGCCTGAACACGTCTAACCAGACGCTCGGGGCTGCAGCTCCGTTCCGCTGTGCTCGGATCAGTGGAGTAACCGCAAGTACGGGGCTCCGTTACTGCCCGGCTGACCCAACTGCTGTGTGGGGACAACAGTAAAAGCAAAGAGTAAGAAATAAAGCTGCTCATATTCATTTGGCTGCAATAAATGGGTTTAAACCATAATTCTTTGGTTTCCCCTGTAGACACTTTCAAACGCTATCCTTATAGTTATTATTTTTAATCCCTGTGAACTCACAGCGTGGGCCGGACGTTGGTGACCGTGGTGGTGTGGGTTACACAGCTCTTCCAAATGTTGATTTTGAATCTCACTTTAACTTAACCAAATGTTGCTGGTGGGCTCAGATACGTACAATTAGCTCACTTAAAATGATGCCTCCGGTGTGCTAAGACACTTAAAATTAGGACCAGAAGTTAGGCAGTTAATCTGTAAAGCTCAATAAAGCCCCCTGTTTCATCCAAGGGTTGTCAGAAAATTCGTTCCACATCTGTACAGAAAAAAGCGAGGTGTAAACTGCCAAGAACCATTTTAATGATGGCTGGAGAAAAAAGCAGCCAGATGGCAGGCTCTGCTGTGGCTGCGGTTGGTATTTAACTGCTTTTTTATTGGAAAAATATGGGGTGAAAAATTGTGTGGGACTCATTAGGCAGCCTGCTGCGATTCTGATCAGCTTGCCAATCTGTTCAGTGTGGCAAAGATCCAAACAGCCATAAATTTTTAGCAGCGGCTTATAATCTATGACTTGGAGCTTGTTAAACCTTCTCTACTCCCCCCACTTTTGTACATTGCCTGGTTTGGGGTTTTTTTCCCTTTTTTATTTTTTTAATAAAAGCTTCAGGGCTCAAGCTGTGCTGGAGAAAAAAAAATGTGGGGGGAGAGGGGGGAGAGAATAAACTCTCTCACAAAAAGCTCCAGTGAATAGCACGTCTCCTCGCTCCTTCTCAAAGTAAGACTCTGTAACACAAGTTTAATTTTCCTGATCCTGCATATTAACTAAAAAACTGGGTGTCCAACAACATCTAAAGCAAGAGAGTCAGTGGTGTTATCTTTTCATTGGCATAGAGGAGCAGTGGATATCCTCCTCCTCCTCTTGTCATCTTCAGAGGGAGGAAGGTTGTCCGAGGAGAGGGTTGTTTTTGCAGACAGGCAGCTCCACAGTGTTTTACCTTTTTGCCGAAACAATCCCGAAGTGACGAATATGCAAATTTCAGAATTTCATAGCTTGGAGCAAAGTGTTAGGATCACAGCGCGACTGGCGCTCAGGGGAGACGGTAAACTGCTGGCAGGGTTTTAATTTTCCGTCGTCGTGGTGTCTGGATTCTGAAGGATTCACAAAGGATCCTAAGAGGAAACTTAAAGCTTCCTTTTTCTTAATATTTGCATATTACAGAAATCGATTTCAGACAAAGGAAAAAGAGGTTTAGAGGCTGCTGTGACATGTTTCCAAGTAACATACACAGAACTATTGATCTGACCACTTTTACGGAGATGGAAAATAAGCAGCCAGCACTCCTTCATGGGAGTATAAATATTGGTTTTGAAAGATTTATGGAAACCAGCGGCCAGCAGCAGTATATATGGTCTCTCGTATATGTGCTGTTAAAAATACTACAGTATTTCTCAGAAATTGCCCCAAGTAGTGAAGTAAAATCATAAGGTATGGAGTTTCGATGCTTAACTGAAGCATTACTATACTGTAATATTTTTATGATCGTAATGCTGAATTTGTGCATGCGTTTATATATGTGCATGTGCGCTGGCGTATGTGCTGTAGGTTCAAGGTTATTTCAAGGAGGTGTTTTAAACAGAGCAGTGAGCCAGTTACAAAAATGCGTATGCAAATAGATCAGTGTACACAATTGCTGTAGAGCTGTATGCAAGTTAGATTGCTGTCGCAAACGGCTAAACCAAAATCTTCCTTGCTTGGCCAAGAGAAAGGTGTTAACTTGATCCCTGCAGATAGTGAGTGGGACTTCAGCTGATTAACTTTGATTTTATGTGCAATTTTGAATACGGCAGGTACATTAAAAAGAGCATATATATAACCCAAGTGTCAATGATTTATGTTTCTTGTATTCAAACTAGCATTTCTAGTAGCATGTCCCTTCTCATTTTTTGGGGAGACATCAGTGCAATACAAGTAGAGAGAGAAGAGTAAGCAGAGCTCCTTGCAAATGCCATTCAGTTTGTGTTAATGCTGGCCAAGCCTTCTTTAGCTAATGAGCTGCACCAAGACCAGAGCCTACATAGGTGGATGCTTCTCTGGTTATGTCCAAGCCTTCTCTCTATATGTGTACCTATTTCCCTCACCTTCTGCTACGCACTATGGCATTTCTAGCTACTAGCTGATTTCTTCTAGCTGTTATCTTTGTCTAGAGCACACATGTAAATAGGGAAGATAAAAGGTTACTTCTTTCCTTTCACAGCATTTATTGTAAAGAACAGAAAAAAACAGTAGGAAGAAGCCTAGGGAGGTTGTCTCCTATTTTCTATAAATATAATACAATCAGAAAGTCTTTATGTTGTGAGAAGAGGATAAATGAGCAGATAGTACTAACAAAATTCAAGAGTGCAGTGGTCTTGAAGTCACAGACTTGAAGTCTTCCTCCCCTTTTTTGTTCTGCCAGTGGGAATATTTGTATATTACTGTTAAAGAAAAACTGCCTGTTTTCTTCCTAAAGTAATCATTTATGATATATGAAAGCACTTTTTATTCACATTGACTCGTCTGTGTTTGGAGAAAGTTGGGTTTTTCCTTCTCCTAGTACAGGACTTAGGGGTTTGGGGCTGGGGCTGGTTGTGGGTTTTTTTGGACATTCTGCCACTTGGAGTGGGTTTTCTTTAAACAAAAAGTTGAATCACACCTCTGTCTTCCCAGCTGGCCTCAGACTTTGCAAAGACAGCCAATTTTTCTTCACTTCCAGGAAACTGGTTTATTCCTTCCCCTCCCCACCTCGAAATACATACATTCATAACACAGCTCCTCCCCATGAAAAAGCTCCTCTCGCCCTCCAGCACACAGCATCTCCCCAAAGGTGTTGAGAGGACTCCACTCTCCGTTGCCGCCTTCTTTCTTGTTTCTCTTTCTGCCTGTCTGTGGGGTGTACAGCCATGAAAACAGCCTTATCACAGCCTGTCTAGCAATAAGATCCATGAATTCTTTGGCTGTTCCCCAGGATGGTGTGAGCACGGCATGCCTGTCACTCACAGCGGAGCGGGGAGGAGAGCGGCAGGGTGGCAGCCGAGCCGCTGAATTTTATTTGATGTGGGAGGAGGAGGCTGAAGAGGGACTACTGTAGTGTCACTGAATCTTGTAATTTTACTGCAAAATGTTTCCTTAAAGGCGCAGCTCCTGGAATTCTGCAATGAGAATAAAAATGTTGACTTTCATGTGAAAGAAAAAATAACCCATGCAGTCACTGAGGAGACTTGGCAGTAGGAGCCACTCCCTGGCAAAGTCAGCAAGGAAATTAAAGGCATGCACACTGTACTTATTTAATGGGGTTTTAGTCTTACTATTTTGAAGAAAAATTTCTGATTTGGTGGGGAGAGAGGGAGGAAGACAAATGGGCAAACGTTGTTTTGGGTTTTCTACCCTTTGGCGGTTCATTGGAAACAAGAATTGCCAATGCATATGACTCCAGTAGTTTCCACTGGGAAGAGCTTTTCCTCCTCGTTTTGAAAAAGTAAAAAAATGGGATGGGATAGGATCTTCCCAGACACCACTAATCTTGCCTGTGTCTCCAGAGGCTTCCAGGAAAGGCCAGCTGTGATTTTGTGAGGTGAATGCTACATTTGGGGCATGGCTCTCTTGACCACCAAGTAAGCATCAAATAGGATGTAAAGGCTGAACTCAATTTGGGTCAGTAACCTGGAAAGGAAGGACCAAGTCCACTACTAGTTCTCCAAACAGTGGTTTTTCTTATTGCACTGCATAAAGCAAAGCATCCTCCAAACCAGCCCCTTCAGTGCAGGATGGTGTCTGGAAGGTGGTGCTCCTCAGAGCTGAGCCCATTGCTGCAATCAGGGTGGTGGGCTGCCGAGCCCGTGTTGGGAAGGGGAGCCCATACGAGCTCAGAGCGGGTCCCACCTTGGCACAGCCATGCTCCAGTCCACGTGCTCACCAGGGTCATCATCTGCTGCAGGGGCTGTGGGTGAGCAGTGCCGCTCTGGAGCAGCATCTCTAGGACTGAGTCTTTGGGTTAACAGATGGACAGGAAAGATTTGTCTGTAGTTGCTATTATTTAAAGTGCAGCCTGGATACCAGCTGGCTGTATTTAGTCGGTATAATTTTTTTCCATGCAGCGTACAGAAAATGTTTGCCTTATTTTAAATGCCTTGTTTCTATACACAGTGGCTTTGTGGGGTTAGAGTGCCCTCACCGATGCTGGGGTCGGCAGCCCCTTCCTCATACCACCTGCATGGACAGACTGCTGTTACAGCCTCACTTCATAAGATGCTCTTTTAAATAAATAAAGACAACTCCCAGCTGATACTAGCCCTTTACTTGCTAATAACACTCAAGTCCTTTTGGCTCTCCAAGACATCCCTTAAGAGAGGGGATTCTGCATTAAGGAACTTGTTCTGTCAGGAGCGATTCGCTCTGCGACAGGTCTGGCCCGCAGAAGAGACGGTCGTCGTCTGTGCAGTCTCTGCCTGGGGAGGAGGAGACAGGATAAATGAAACAGATTAGTCATCTATAGGAGGACTTGATCGTCTGTCTTCCCAGATCTCTAAGCTTCCAATGGAAGATCTAATTTTTCAATAAAGATAATTCAATTAGGAGGTTTTAATTAGGGAGTTGAAGCTGATTCCCCCCACCCCTTTCTGTAGCTGTCAGCCTCTGCACAGAAGTATCCGTGCCCCTCCATCCCCACTTCTCTTTTATTTATTTTTTTTAATTCCTTATCATCCTGGTGGAAGAAAGCAGGGGAGGGGGAAAGATGATGAAGGGAGAACAGGGACATAAAAAAATAAAACTAAAAAAACCGCCACAGCATGTTGTGTCATTAAAAAGTGCCTTGTATTACCCGGGAGCTTCTCCATCTGCTTTCAGTGGGCATCCCAGGAGGACCTGGCGATTATGAAGGAATTCTCGGAGGCCATTACTGGGAAGAGGAAAAAAGGCTTGCTGCAGACAGCTTAATGGACTAATTTGTAACTGTGAGAGCAGGAGAAATGAGTTGTTGGCCACGTTTTAATTTGACAGCGAGTGGCAGAACGAATGCGAAATGTGATGAGTGAGCAGGCGCGTTCATTTTCGCGGTGCACTTTGCAAGGGCCTCTTGGCTTTCCCGTGGGGGCTGTCACTATTATTTTTTGCCTTCCCCGCCCAAGCAAGGACAGTGGGGGTGAAGCGGTGGGGAGGTGCAGAGGGTGAGGACAGGTTGGAGGAGGGGAAGTGTGATCAAGCAAACAAGGCTCAGCATCCAATTTTATGCCAGCACTAGGAAGACAGGAGAGGACAGACTAAAGAAATTAGTAGTGTGTCTTAACTCTGTGTGATGAATGGGAGGAAGACGCCTTGTGAAGAGCATTTTTTCTGTACGTAGTGACTTTGTTGTCATCTGACGTAGGTACAGCCCCACCTTTTGTGATCCACTTGACCAAAGGTCATGGGTGGTAGATCACCAGCCAGAGCAAAATTTGGCAGTCGGAAAATGGAGCTCCTAAATAGGCTTGTAAAGCTGCTGTGCAGTTGTTGACCCTCATCCAAAACTTGGGTCCTTGCTGCAGCCACTCAGAGGCTGTTGCCCGCCAGTGCTTCTACAGACACACCACATCCGAGAGACCTCCTCGCTGCTCTGACGCTGCCTGATCCTACTCATGCTCATTGGGATGTGACATTAATTCAGGTTGTATCCGACATGGAGCCAGGCAAGTGTAGAAATTGCCACCCCTGTTTGCTGCCCGCATATTTAAACCCTGATAGCAATCTAATGGGAGGGCTTCAGCACGTGGCAGCCTCTCCTTGCCCTCAGATGCCTCTGGGCACATCTCTCACCCTTTGGACTGAGGCTCCTGCCCGAGGGCAAGGGCAGTGCGTTGCCTTCCCTGCATCAGGAGGGTTCTGTTCCACACTGACATTTTGTCAGATCGGTTGTTCTTTAGCTTGTGATGTTTAAAAATCGATGCTTCCCCACCCAGAGGCTATAATGGAGCAGCTTGTATGAACTGAAAGATAGATAAATAAGTGTGGTTCTGTAGATGCTACCTTCTTGGCAGCCTTTGTTGACCACAGTTCCCCATCATACGCTGTTTTTTTCCATTACATTTTCTTTACTGAAGCTCACATAAGGGGAAGAAAATCCAATTGGCTGCTCTGTTTTCCAGTGGGTTCTCTTCAGTGGCCTGTTGTTAAGTTGTATGATTAAAAAGAGAAAAGACTAATTCTGCCAGAAAACACACATGGGTTGGTAATAGAATAAATTGATATATATGAGCTGAGATGATTATTTATGGCTCTCTTCCCAGGCTGCAGTACCACGGTATGATCATGCCATAAATTGCATGACAGTTTCTTGCAAGACAGCAGACCAGATATCATCTCACACCAGTGATCGGCTATAGGGGTGGTCTCAGGGAGTCTGTATAAAAACCAGACAAAATTCCAGTTCCCTCGCTTGGATTGTTGTTTCTTGCAGCTACACGCTGTATTGAGGGCTCCCGTGTGCAGTGGAGGATCCACTGCATGGCCCCTCTGTGTCATGTCCTGGCAGAGGGACCACCTTTCAGTGCCTGTGAAACCCAACAGCTACAGTTCAGAGGAGCCATAAACCTTCCACATAGGTTTTACAAAGCATCGTAGAAGGAAAATGTTCTGTTACCTGGATTATGGGAGTAGCACATGAGGAGGAAGAAGGTGGGAGGACCTTTCCTGTTTTCTGCAAGGGCGTCAGCAGGGAAGCAAACTTGGGGTATGAAGAGGTGCACGTAGGCAGTGGCTTTGCTGTGCAAACACTTTAGTGTTTTGGTCTGTCGAGGGGTGGGTTTTCTTCTTGGAGAATGTTGGCTGGAGCAAACTGCTGTCAGCAGTGCGTCTCCCAACACTGTGCCTGAGAGGAAGGGATCCTGCTGGATCCCAGCTCCAGGCATTGCAGGGGCAGGCTGGGAACAGCTGCCCATTGTTGCTTCGGTCCAAGGGAGGACATGCTGAGCCTAGTCCAGACCCAACATGTCAGCCAGAAGAGTCCCACTGGCTTCAGTAGGTTTTCCTTCAAAATTTGTGTTAGATCTGAAGATGGTGGTGAAAAGCAGCGTGGATAGGGCACAGAACTAGGACTTGTGCTATTGACTTGCATGGGAATCCTTGTGCAAATTTCTCTTCATTTTTTGCTAGTCTTCATTCTTAGATTTGTTCGGGTTTTGTCCGTTTGAAACCTACACTCTACCACTTGTGGGAGGGGAGAATGGGAAACAACGTTGCCAGATGTCTTGTTTGCATTAGTGTTCCTGGTTGTCTCCTTCAAGGCACTGCCATGGTGTTATCAGCAAGCAGCCTGAGCACAGGAAGGAGGAAGAGCTCTGTTCCCTTCTCCTTTCCTCCTATTGACTCCCTCCGTAGCTTCAGACAGATTACTCACGTGCCCTGCTTATCTTTCTCATCAGTAAAATAAGACTGAGATACAGCTTGAACGAGTGCTAAGCAGTAAGTGGCAAGCAGCATCCTTTCCAAACATGCAGTACTGCAGTGACACTGCCTACGACAAGCATGGAGCTTTCGTTCGAGTGCAGGCAGCACGTACAGGCTCTGCCACCCCAGTGCGTGGTAGAGCTGCGCTCATAGCCCAGGTTCTGCCCTATGGGCTCTGGGTATTGCAAATGGGCGATGGCTGGTAGCTTAGACGCTTCTTTGAACAATTTTATCAACATACTGAAATAAGATATTTTCATTTAAGTATCTGTAGATATAATATGTGTTTAGTGTACATAATTGCCAAATTAGGTAGGTGTGTATGTGCAGGCACATGCCCAATGTGAATTCTGATTTCGTGGATTCGGATTTTGTACTGAAGTAATTCTGAGACTTGAAGAGGAAGGTGAAGTTGAATTTCATTGTGATAGTTGTATATCATTTCTGAAAGTGAATATCCAGCAATTAACTCATGAGCATGTAACTGGGGCTAATATTTTCCTTTTTCCTTTGAACAAAAATAGAAGATACATTGAAACTCTTCTCCTTATGGCTTTCTCTTTTACCCTTTGATCTTTCTCACTCTAAGAAACATTCTTTGAAAAAGCTTTCTGCCTTTTTTTTTTTAATGTCATGTTGCGTGTGACTTTAGAAATGTATACCTACTGTACTGGACTGTTCTTCTGTTTGTTAGCTTTTTTTTTTTTTAACGAACATCTGTAAATGATGCATCCAGCCCTCATGTATAGAAGTCTTACCAGCAGGTTTAATAGTATTGGTTTGTCCTGCAAGATACAAAGCTTCATCATCCTCCAGTCTGGGCATCTGCTTTGAGAGACACTTGAGTGAATTTGACACTACCTGAGTTGGATTACAAGAATGTGTTTTTATCACTGATGATGACAGGTACAAAACATCCACCTCCCCTTGATTTTCTAAACATTTCTTTAAAGATAGATTAACCTTGTTTGAAATCTACACATTATTCACCTTAATTATATGTAGCCCTGGGCTTTTAAAACAGGGTGGGAGAAGACCCAAGAAGACAGAAGCGTACGCTTGGTCATGGCATGGAGGGAGGACAACAAACAGGAGGTAGACGATTTTCCCAATCAGAACAAAATGTTGGCCTTGTGCCTCCTTAACTCATTAAGCCTCTGCTCTTGCTTTGGTGTTTTGGTAGAGGGTAACGGGCAAAGGACCATTTCAGTGCTTATTTTCATCTCACCTACTTGCCTGTTTCATCTCTATCTCTGAACACTGATGTCCAGAAGAGAAAGCATTGGGATTTCTCCAAGCTGTCACCCAGCCCCATGATGTGACCAGTCTAGGGCAGCAAGGAAACTAAATATAAGGAAGACAGAGTGTGTATGGCTGTATTTATCAAGAAGACCAAGTGAATGAAATCCATGTTGCCTCCAGGACTTCTGTTCACACCTCGACCTGTTCCTTTTGAATCTAGAAACACAGCCCTCTGGTTTCAATCCTGAACGCGCAGACGTATGAATGGAAACTGAAATTCCTAGATAGCAGGAGGCAACACCATTCATTTACCCAAGACATGATCTTACATCGGGGCGTCCCACTCATTTTGGGCTGCAAAATCCACTGTAAGCAGATTTGCAGGGCTGGAGAGTTGGGATTAGGGAAGCTTCAGGCAGTTTCATTCCCAGGTAAAATCTTTCTTTTAAGGCTCATGTAGACTTTTGGCGATCCTGTGCCCTGGGTCTGTGGTACCTTAAAAAGCAGAACCGGTGGATGTCTAAATTCCTGCCTTAATGCAGCTTCCCTTCTCAAGACAGCAAGGCTCCCGCTGCTGCCACTGCCGCTCGCCCCCCCTTTTACCTTCCAGCTCACTGCGTCTGTTCCTGGAGGCCCCGGGAGGCTTTAACAACCACTAGATTGTTAGTGACAGTCAGACACTTTAACACTTAAAGTAGAAGGTTTGATTTAATCGCAAGGCTGTCATTTGTTATTTGTCTGCTGTGTTCCGCTGGGGCGCCCGCTGATCAACTGCCTGCTCCCAGGAGGGCTTTT
>VYXH01001391.1:284486-314719 GCA_013397275.1 Burhinus bistriatus | reverse complement strand
TATGTCTAAATCCTCAATACAAATTGCAGCGCTCCTAGATCTCCCAGCGGGACCCATTACCGCCTGTGGGGCATTAAGGATCATTAATAGTGCTGTCAGCAAGCTAGCCAGTTGGTTAGCTTCTCATAAATAGGAAATTAATCCATCTACTTCATTAATAATGCCGAGTGTAGCTATTTTGTTGCACTTGATGTAAGGGGCCTTGTGTTTGTCTGTAATGCGATAAGACAGGACTCCAAATTAGCATTGAATGTCTGATACAAGAGTGCAGACTCAATTACTTAGTGGAAAGGTTTTTGTTTTGGTTGGGGTTTTTTGTTGGTTTTTTTTTCCCCAAACGTCTTTAAAGTTCTTGAGCAGCAAGAAAAAAACCAACACTGATTTGCTTCATTATTTGTATTTTGCAGGTTCTATTTCCATCATTTGCTTCTGCTTTTGAAGAATAAATTGTTGGGGAGGGAAACCAGTGAGTGAGAAATGGGGACCACACCTGGCAGGAAAAGCAAAATGCGTTAATTAGAGACAGGGCTAACTAGCTGTGCTCATCTTGCCTTCTGTGCCGAGGGTTTGGGGGGGGCTGTTTTGCTTTTTGCTCGCATCTATAGTTACGGAATCATTACAACACTGACGGGTGTTATATTTCACTTTGGAGGAGGAGGAGCAGTAATAGTATAGGTTAAAGCAGAAAATGAGCCGCGCTAAGAGTCATCCAGCTTTTTATGAGAAAATCATTTGCCTACCCAGCAAACGCAGAGTCCCTGATGGGTGGTATTAGAACCACTCAGAGGCTATGAAGAATTCTGAGTACATTTATCTATTGCATTTCTAATTAGGTTTACTCAATAATATCTAGGCACCAGAAACAAAATAGAGAGTTACATGGCAATTATCCATAAAAGTACTTCATCCTATGCTTTTGTGCTGTTCGGATCTTCCGGTGTTTCCTTCCTTCCTATAACTTTCTCATCAGTATGTGGGAAAATACAAGTAATTTTTCAGCCTTAATTATTAAAGAAAAGCTTTTCAAGAAAGGAATGGTTTCCCTCTTGCCCTTGAAACACTGTACATTTACCTTTTTGTACTTCAGCCTTGTGAGTTTGTTTTCAGCCAAACAAACAAAAATTTCAACTAGGATGACCAGCTCTTGCTAGAGCTAGAGTTTGCAGTATGGGGAACCACTCAACTTCTTGGGATTTTTATCCAAAACTTTGGGGACGCTTTGCTGGCAGTCTCCTTCGTGATACTTAAAGAATTTACTTTTACTGGCTTTCGAGCAATGTGCTGTTAAGTAGCATGTAGAGGAGGGATTATAAACATATGACCATATCAGGTCCCAGCCTATGTCTGGGGCTCCAAGGCACTGCCACAACATAAATAATAATCATTATAACTAATTACTGTTTGGGCACTGGGGAGGGAGAACACTTGTATTTATTTTTATAATGGGAGGCAAATAAATTTCTGAAATATCAAGAGGAGGGAGGAAAGAGCTTCTACAAAGTGATGAGATAAATAGATTTGGAAACATTCCAGTTCTCAGAAGCCAGTAGTCTGGAATGGATATTTTCTGTTGACAAACTCTTCAAACCATGTGAGCTGTGCTGTATTTATTTACATCATTCCTGCAGCAGAAATGCATTTTCCAAAAGTGGTGTGTGACCGAAGAAGTACAGTGCAGCAGCAGGGATGATCCCAATATTCAGAGGAGCTGCAGGAAAGGATTTTGGGGATTTCCATCCCAGGCCGTGGAGATGCTTCATTGTTTGTGTTAGATGCATGTTGCACTACAGTGCCATCTGGGACATGGCCCTGAAGGGCAAAATATACAAAGAAACACAGGAGGCATAGACCCTATCTCTAAAAATCTCATATGGACGCCCTCAAACTTTGCAAATATTCATTGTCCAAATTCCAGCGATGGTTCTGAATTTCACAATTGCCCTCCAGGATAAGCAAGAACAAAAGGATAAAACCAAACAACTTTGAATGTAGAATTGCACTGGAGGGAGCAGGAGGGTTCAGTGTTGGAAATTCATATATATGAATTGTGCAGATTGGCTCGGTTTCCAGGGTGTTTTTTTAACTGCTGCCTTTTCCTGTTTGGAACTGTTTTGCAGTGTACGGTAAGTAGCAATCACAGCGAACTGTCTCCATGTCCCCTCACCTATGTATTATTAGCGGCAGTGGTGCCGAGAATCCAGTGGCCGTAAAAAGCCCAGCTGCAGCCAAAATCCTAATGCACTTCCAATTCCCAGTGCATTAAGCTTGGAGGAGTCTGCTGTGTATTATCCCAGGCTCTGTCCAGTTTCTCTAGAGGTTTTCTGGTGCTAAAATCTTTCCAAGCGTTTTTGTCAAATGCTTAATGCTTTCAAACTTAACCTCATTACACTCCAGTCTATGTCTGTATTGAAGGAGAAGGGAACATGGGAAGGATCTTTTCCCTGAAAATAAAAAGTCCAGCCAACATAAGTTAGATGCTTTGGAGGTTCTTTTATTGTAAACTACAGGAAAGGACTTTGGCAATGTGTTGAAATTGTTAGATTAAAGCTTTCCCCTCCATCACCCCCCATTCTGCCATTAAAGACCAATGCTGCTGTAAACAATTTATGGCTTTCTTAAAGGAAGTCAGATAATCCTGGCTGATTTGTGGCCATTCCTTTATTGCCTTGCCAAACTCTGCTTTGTCATTTCTGGTTGGAGGAGAAAGCACACGCAGCCGCATATGTTCAAGTTTCTGACCTCATTTTGACTGTTATGAGAGAGTGAGCACATGTGTCTTTGGGAAAAAAAAAATAAAAGAAAAATCCTGGAGTAAAAGAAGAATAATTTCCCTAGTAATTATGTTTTTTAAGAAATATGGGGTGTAAAATATACCATTAATGATTTTACAATCACTTGGCCAGTCAGGCAGGAGAGCTGGCTGACCCAACCTAGTGGAGAGCACCATTCCGCATTAGTGTCAAAATGGATGTTTAGTCGTGTGCAGCCATGGTGAAATTGGAAGTGGAAAGGAGCCAATGCCTCTTTCAGAGAGAGGGGAGTAAAAAACCCTCTCTCTTGTTTTACAAATCTCTCCAGGGATCATGAAAATGGCTCTCTTCAGCATCTCTCTCCTGCTTAGTTCTAGATCAACACATGTGGTAGGGAAATGTGTTCTGCATAGATATGTCATGGCTTCAGAGAAACTGTGAAAATAAAAGGGGCATGTTTCTCCCCTCTGCAGCCCTCCTCCTCCTAGCGTTTTGAGTAATCGTGTTACCGACTAGTGAATATTTATTGTTATAAGCAGAGCTTGTAGTTGTGCATATAAGGACAGTGACCTGGCACATTTCATGATTAGATCTGGTTTGCGGTAGCATGCGTGCATTGCCCGTGTCTATTTGGTCTGATGTGTAGATAGAACCTAGTTGGAGATTACGCTAATTGAGTTTTAGGATGGCATAATTGTGTCAACAAAGAATGTAGGGAAAGACAGGGATTTAAAACAAATAAAAATGAAAGACCAAACACCAGCATAGACAGCATTTTATCAACAAGAAATACTGTCGTTGGCTCAACTTGTTAGTTTTTTAGGAAACTAATATTCTCTGGTCAGCAGAAGCTGGGTCTCCATCTTCAGCAAAAGCTTTTTGGTAGTCCCTTTTCAGCATACACAAGGTCTAAGCTGCAGATATTCATAAAATTAGGGTTGGAGAACATGTGTCAGGTCACTTCATCCATCCTCCTGACAAGATAGTATTTTCTATTTAAATATATTTTCCAGTTCTTGCCCAATTCAGCCTTAAGTGTACTGAATGACAGCTTCTTCAGCCCCCGCTTGGGAAATCGTTCCAGAGCCTAATAGCTCTCACGGTCAAACAGACAGCTCCTTAGTGTGCAAGCCTGGTTCTCACTTAAACTAAAGGTCATTCATACCTACTGTGGCCCTCTGAGATAACATATTACAGAAACTGTATTTGTACTCATGTTACATTCTCCTGTGCAGCCAGAACAGCATTGGGTGGCCTGAACATAAATACGGGTAAGACCAGCAAAGCCTAGACTGTCCTGTTCTTCATTTCGTCTTGTCTTGCTCCCGTCATCTGTGCACTTCAAATAAACATCCCACCTTAGGTGTCACTCCACCAAACTGCACTTACAGCCACGGGTTAGAGTGAGGGATTTATGACTGTAGAGTAGCTCCTCATCCATGGGGATGGTTTTGCTTCTGGAAGCAGTGGAAGCATGGCAGTATTCAGCAGCTGAAGATTTTTAAAGCACAGAATTTCTTCCAACCTGCAATTGCAAAGTGTTTCTTAGATAATAATAATGTAGAAAATCTCCTATCTCTGATGTGACCTATGTGAGCATTGCCATGAAACAGATGACACAAGTGAGGTACAGAGATTGATTTTCAAGAGCTGTCCTCTGAAATACCCAGCGCAGAAGTTGTTGAGCACTCAATATTGCTGTGACCGTAGGAGGGTTTGCAAATGCTCAGCTCCTCTGAAAGTTGAGCCGAGAGGTTTCAAGAAGCATATCCAGAAATTCAGGGACACAGAATTACTTTGCCTTTTTTTCTTAGAAATTGGGATTCTGAGATTTGTGTCCAGAGCCATATGACAAGTCTTTGATGAAACCAGACTTTCCACCTCCAAGATTCTGCATTCTTGCAACTTTCTGAAAAGCAAGAATGTTAAGTCTTGTACCATAATGGTGAATTCCTTCAGGAAAAGACTGTCAATTCCAAATCTGGAGGTATTTTGAAAAGCTGGTAGTGAGGAGATTCTGATTTATATTGTTCAGAAAGGGCTGCAGTGGAGAAGGCCTGCAGTGGTTTTAGTGCCACTGTGCTGCTACATACTGTTTACATACCAGCTTTATTTTTCTTTCTTTCTTTCTCTTTCCTTCTGTCCAACCCAACAGCGCGTGAAACAGCAGAGTAGACTGGAGGTAACTCAGTTGTAAAACATCACTTGACAAACTGTTAAAAGCTCTCCTGAATGGAGCATCATCCATGTTTGTGGTGGGCTTGAGATGATTGTGTTATGAAATGGCATTAGATGCAGAACAAAGTGTTGCCACAGCAATAACTTCCAACATCCAGCTCTAACAATAAGTCATCCCCAGATCCTTACCACAGAGGGCCAGGCTCTTTGTTTACAGTCAAAATGAGAATTGTGAGACTGCAGCCCCACTTGGCTTGAGCAAGAGCTGTGGCATCTCACCAGTGTTGTATTAATAAGGAAACTAGTAAGAACCTCCAGGGCTGAGTCACGGCTGCGACTGCTCTCCCAAAAGACATTGTCTGAGGGGGGCTTCTCCTTGGACGGTGTCAGCAATTCTCAGCAGTCGGCCAGAAGGGGATCTGCCTCCAGGGAAGCAAGACCCAGGGAGGGAGAGCTGTGCTGAGCTCTGCCACATCGCAGCGCTCACTGTGAACACCTCACACCGTTTCTGTGAAGGCACACATAGAGGTGGCTCCTTTCTCCAATTTCACCGTCAAACTGGAGTTGCGTAAGCCTGGGGTAATACCACTGTAGTAATGCCTCCATTTTTTCAGAAAGTTGTTGGTACGTGAACTAATCCTTTCAAAACACATGTAACATCTCTAGGTTCTTACTACATTCCTTATTGACACAAGGCAGGTGAATGAGCAGGAGTTGTTAGGATGTGCTCTGCCAGGTGAAGAATGCGGCCGCGTGCACGTGAGGCTCGGACCTCAGAATTCCCTGGTTCCAGGTTCTGTGATCAGCCCCCTGGACATCACATACATTCCCATGATATGTCCTTCCCCTATGGCAAAAGAATTTTCTTTTCTTTTTGATAAGTATTGTGTAATAAAGGGACTATGTTGTTACAGATTATTAGTATTAAACATGTCACCTCTTGAAGTATATGTACTTTATTAGCCTCTTCCTAGCACAGCCTATTTTTTCAGCTAGTTATAATTTCTCCCGCTTACTCTTTCCTTCATAAATTTTAGAAGACTTAATACATGCCTGCCTACAATAGTGAAAATAGCCTTTGAAGATATGTGTACACCACTTTTCAGCTCAGTTTGTAAAAATGCTTTATTTTCTGTTTAGAACAAGTGATTTTATTGTTAGCAAGGAAGACTTTTTGGAGTTTAAAGTCATAATCAATAGTGATAGCAGAAGAGCCCAGAGGAGACTCTGGCTTTGTAATGCCAGGGAAGCCAAGACAGGCTTTTGAGATATGATTCATTCATATCTGATGATGGTTTAACTTAAATGATAAAGGGATTTTCCCTATCGCTCTGTGTTTTGGTGATGACGTTCTGCTTCTCCACTGGCTTATATCTGCCAATTTCCACTGCCCACAGAAAAGAGAAAGAGTAAGTGAAACACCAACTAACAGGGCTTTTTCAACAATTTCTGTCAACTGCCAGCTTCCACAGTGGTTGTTAGTCCTCTTTAAACTGTGCAATCTCAAGTGGGAGCACAGAAACAAGTATTTGGCGCCGTCTCGGAGCAAAACTGTTGCACCACTGCTCGCTCTCTACTGGTGTCTGTAGCCAGAGGTTGCCACTGACCCCATTTCCCCTCCTTTTGGTTTGAAATCATTGAACAATCCCACACTGCCACTTCTTTATTGACACTCTGGATTTATCAAGCTCATAAAATTCAACTGGATGTGAAATGCTGCAATTAGGCTTCAGTAATATGTGTGGTTTTAATACGAAACAATTTCTGCTTTTATTGCTGTCCCTTCCTGCTTTTTCATATCACAGCGCTCTTAGTCTTTGAAAACGTATCCCGTGCGTTTGTGCGGCGGTTAGCTTCCTCTGCGTGGGGTGGCAGCCCTGGGTTCCCCTCCAGACCCAACCTGCTGCAGCTCTGTCAGAGCAAAAACCCCGTCTGGCTAATTTATGAGCGGCACTAATGGGTCCTCGAGGGACCCCAGCAGTGGTCTCGTCCAGGGCACGATGGCCACAACACAAACCTCCAGGGCAGATGGAGGCAGGTTCTAGGAAGAAGCTTGGGATGCGTTGGGGCTCGGGGAACAGGAAAGCACGGTGGATCTCTGGGGGATGGGAAAATTACAACCCCCACAGCTACCCATGTTCTGTCTCTCATGAGCTCCAAACAAATGTTCCTGCATCGTCAGGTCAGAAACCTGCATAAATAAATTTGTGTGACATGTTTTTCCTCTCCCATGTTTAATGTCTACCCAGTCGATAAATAATTATTAAGCAATGATATAAGAGCTGCACTCTCAGAAAATTCAAACTTTAGTTTCAGGAAAATGAATTCATCCAGGAAAAACACCTTTGTGCAATAAAGACTTGAGAAAGTAAAATGAGATTGTGGGCTTTCTTTCCCCAGGCTTGGATATTGCTTTATCAATACAGTTCTGTCAATAAGCTGTGAACAAACGCAGGCCTTGTCAGATTTACTAACTAATCACAGAAAAGTGTTGGCAGGGCTTAAAGGATTGAGTGACCAGACATAGTAACTCGTTTTAAGCGTTCCCGCTTGCTCCGGGTTTTTTCTTCTTTTTTTTTCCTTTCCCGCTCCCTACTTTTGGTCTCTTAAGTGGATCGGACAGCAAATATCTCCATCTGGCACCTCCCGTCACGCAGAAAGGAAGGATGTGCAAATTTTGCTTGTCTTCAGCCTAGTTCTTGAGCTACAGCCACAAAAATATGTATGTGCATAAATAATGTCACTCATTTAGTGCACCCAAATCTTTGCAAGCAAACATGCATATTATGCATGCAGGTGCTGTCTGTGTAAGCACGCTGCGCAGTAGATTTTTAATTGAAGGCGCTCCACTGGCTCTGATGGCCCTACAGTGATTTCCACCCTTGGCTTTAGTGCGAGCTGTTCATTTGGCCACTTGAGAACAGGTTTTTCTGTAACTGAAAAGATGAAACGAGTACATTGGAAATGCTTTTTTCTCTCTCGCCCTCCATAATTTCTGTCATGAATTCCTCTGTTTTTGCTGTTCGTTCCCTGCTGGCAGTTGCCATCTGTAGCAATTTTTCTTCTGCCAGGATTGGCAAGCGACTCCCTCCAGTGCCCACATCAGCGATGCCTGGGCGACAGCCCGGGTGCCAGAGAGCTGCGCTACCTCCACCTCTCCCCCATCCTCCCCCACCCACACCTTCCTACGCACACAGGCTCAATATGGCGCTTTTTCAACAAAGCTTTGCTGCCCGTGGCCTGCGATGTCTATCAGCCTGCCTGGGGACCCCGCAGGCCCAGCTGGGCGTGCATCTCCTGCGGCCGGCGTGCACCCCAAAGCGGTAGGGCTGCGTTTTTTCCTCCACCTATTTGCAGGCGTGGGCAGATTATGCTGCAGTATCGCTTGCTTGAAAGGCACTGCTTGGCTGAAGCGGTACGTAGCTACAGCTCAAGTTTGCTTTCCGTTGGGAGATTCAGACCTAAAGTTATAGTTAATTAAGTCGATAGCCCCTGTTAGCAGTGCCGCAGAGCAGTGATCGTGTGAGGAGAATCCTCCCTCTGAAAGGCTGGCTTTTAGGTTCAAGGCATTCATCTTTGCAAGAGTGAGGTAAAGAAGGAACGAAAACGTGATTCAAGGATGGAAATTTTTTAGATCACAAATAAGAGAGTGTTGTCATGAGAGGGAGCAGATCCTCCATCTTCTGAAAAATGCAAAAAAAAAGGTCTTTATTGCAAATTTAAAATATTTCCATTTGTGTGAAGGTCGTAATGGTTGTGAACCTGCTGTTTTGGTGATATGATTTGAAGGATGAAGCTGGTGTTCTCTGTTTAGAGGCAAACTTTGGATTATTTGTTGTAAAGGAACGGATATATCTGTATACACATATATGCACAAGATATATGTTTGCACGTGGGCTTTTGCTTCGTTTAAAGCACCCATTCTGTATTCCTAATGTCTGAGACTCTGCATCATCTTGAAGTTCAAACAAAGACAACTCGTAACTCAGTGCAGCCGTGGAAGTGATCTGGCAGCTAGAAGATGTGTGGGGGTTATCACAGCTGCCATAAATACGTCCGAGACCTGCAAGGAGCTTGGTGCGGTGGCTTGGCATATGCAGGGGCAGGCAGGAGCCATCTCTTGTTGAATTTGTCTGCCTGAGTCGGGGTGAGCAGGAGGGATATGGAGCGTCCTGCTGCCAGGTACGACCCTGCCGCTGGAGGCACCTCTCGGTGCTCGCCCCGGCTTTCCCACAGGTCGCGCCGGCAGAGGATTGCCGCTACGGTGCAGCTTTGGTGATGGGCACAGCATAAGCACATGCGTATCTACCTTAGCGCAATGACAGTGAAAACAAAGCGGTCTGTTATTTCCGAAGTTGAAAGAGTAACATGCAGGGAAGTCTGGGGGCTCTGGTAAGCCAGGGCTTGGTTTTTGTGAGTGTGGTTGCGGGTCCCGCAGGACCTGTGTGTGTCAGGCCTGGATGCGGTCCCCTGCATCCCTGGGCCTGTGCGTGACTTGAAGGGGGGATGTGGCATCACAAACCCCATCTCTCCCTCAGCGCTGTTCTTCCTTTCCAAAGCCCCCAAGCCCATGTTTCACAGTCAGGCTTTTCCCCTCGTTTCCCTCATGGCAGCCCAGAAGGACCTGAACTCAGCTACCTAACAGCACCGACCGGAGAGAGCACGGCTCCTGTTCCACCCAGCGCTCAGAGCCGACGGGCTTTCCCCCAAAGCCTCTGCTGGTGCGAGAGTGGTTTCGGTGGTTCGGGCTCTGGTGGAAAGACTAAGAGCCTCTCTCTCCCCCAGCTGTCAAGGAAACTCGAGGAGGCATTCAAATGAGAGACACATGGATGTTTATAATTCACAGTTTTGCCATTGTTGTCACCAGAGATTTGTTCTTCCTGCTTGGTGAGGGGAAAAAAGGAAGGATAAAATTGGTACCATAACACGGCCAGACATAACTTGTTTGAAAGATGGGCCTCCAATTATTTACTTAAGGAAATAGTGGGAGATTTATTAATAACCTCTGGCGACTTAAATAGCTCTAGTGATTTCCATGTGTGACCTGAGGCCTCAGCCTTCCTGGCTGATTAGACACGAAACTCAACTAAAGAGCTGACCTGGTTGGTTTCAAGTGCTCTGCTGGGTAACTCCCAGATGTGAGGCCGGGGAAAAACAACGTCTGTCAGAGCCATTATGGAGCGCTCCGCTACAACAGATTTAATCTTGCCCCTGATTTCAGAGGAAGCAGTGCAGTAGGAGGGCTGAAGCTGTAATGAACTCTTAACACAAAAAACTATTCTCTTCCACGCATCTGAGAGTGAGCAAAAGTCCTCATCTATCACTGCCTGCGCCGGCAAGTCTCCGCTGCTGTTTTTGGATATGTCACTTTTTTCTTCTTGACAAAAAAGGACTTTTCTTAAAAATAAAACCTGGAATACTGTATTTTTTTCTGGCCGTGTGTACCAGTATTTCCTGGGACTGGTATCCATACTGCGGCTGGATGATTTTGCCAGATGTTGTCTATGTAAGATAGCTGGTGACCCTGAAGTATCTCTCAGGCTTTACGTCACCACAACAGGATCCGCTCGTTCTCTTTGTTTCCCTCCCCATAGAGGCTGCCATAGGTTGGAAACAAAACCTTTCCTAAAAAATCACCAAAGAACCCTCCTCCTGCCTTCCCATCGCCTCAAATAAATAGGAGACAAGTATTCCACAAGGGGATAAGAAAAAAGAGTAGACCAGAGGGAAAAGTTTGGAAGTAGGGACGGCTGCCACTGCTTGGATATTGCTGGGGTCACCACACTGCTTGCACATGCTTTTGAGCTCAGGGCAGGTAACTTACCACAGTTTCTAGGATGTTGCCAACTGATGGGGATGAGAAGAAATGTTAATGCTATCACTTACGGACTTTTTGTGGGACTGAAAGACAAAAGCAAATCAGGGAAAGACAACAGAAATTAGAAGGGCTCGAATTGCATTAGCATAGCATAGCTCTGATTGAAATTAAGGAGGTGTTCAGTTACCAAACGGCTGCTGGTATCTGACCTGAAAACAACTAAGTCTGATGCAATAAATGGAATAAAACAGCACGGCAAAATAATTTAGATCTACTTAAAGAATATGCTGATGGCATGGAACTCGATGCTGTGTTAGCATTCATCTTGATGCCTGTCTTCAAAATGGCTCCAATACTCAGGTCCTGCTCGTGCCTTTTCTTTAATTTTGCAAAATTTATGACTAACAGAAACTGAAAGAAACAAATGTTTGTATTGACTATAGGTGGTAGCTTTAAAAAGGAACAAGAGGCTTTCCTACTTCTCTGCAATGTATAAAGACAGCTAAAGGCTGACTGGGTTTGTTTGTTCTGTAAATCTTGGTGATTTTCTGCTGGGTGTCTGGTCATGCATTGTCCAGCAGACTCTTAGGGACTTACAGAATCCGTGAAATTATGTGTGCACAAAGGGTCGTCAGATGGAAAGCTTGAAAGAAGAAAATACTTTTACTCAACCTGTTTAGGCTTTCTGCTGCTGAAGTTTATTATGTTAGAAATACAGTGGATAAAATCTTGGTAGGTATATAGACATATTGTTAAAAAAATATTTTGGAAGGTCTTTCTACAGCACAAAGTAACAAGAAAGGCATAAGCGAGTATTTTTTTAAAAAAAGTCTTTTCTAAGAATTACTTTTACAAGTGCTAAGAGGTAAAAAACTTCCTGACCTAGGTATTGTTTGTATTCACAGTTGTACTAGTCAGTAATTAAGGACGTGGTTTAAATCATTGAGCTTAAACTATGCAAAACCCAGAATGGACATTCTTCTTTCTTTTTAAACCAGGATTAAAGAGATTTATCTTGATCTCAACTTAAATTTTGCTAGGCTTAAATCAAATTGAATTTAAAACCACTGATGTAAGTGTTGCCACGTGTTAGTAAAATTGTTTTTTAAACCAGTGGAAATTTCTACATAGATGGGATGTTATTCTGAATTAGGCTATTTAATTAGTTAGATGTCTCTGGCTAGATTTTGGTTCATGATGGTTATGTCTCGCAACAAACTCATACAGGTTAATTCCAAATCTGTGTCATGCTCTATAATTGAGATACGAGACTAAAGAACATGGTGAAGAACTTGTGCTATTTTTGGGCTCACAGAATATGAAGTTTAAGCTACATCTGGGTGCTTGTCATTTGGGACTTGGTTGTGTCTAATAAATAGATTTGACTCACATCATCGAAGAGCATGGGTCTCAGAAAACGTTCTGTTTTTAAAGGGGAGGGGGAGGTCTTGTTTTTTAAATGAAGTCTTTTCCTCTGCCTTACCCCAGCCTTTGGGGAGTGAGGGAATGCATTTAGATCACATTCTTAAGCTTCACAGTGCTAGAAATTTATCATTTTCTGTTTCATCGAACACCAAGATTCTCACAGAATTACTTAGAGATAGGCTTCAAGAAAAGCACCAACAATCGTAAGACTTAAGAATTGCACTGTAAATAAGTCTGAGAAGGAGCTCTAGACCTCTTACGTCCCTGTACCTCTGCACCCCATTGAAGCAAACTCCTCCTGCATAAAACACCGTAATAATTCTACTTGTGCAAGACATTCGGACACAGCATTGTTTAAATTAGTTAAAGGAATAAGAGCCAAGAAACTCTGCTGAATATGTTCAGCTGTTTCACCAGAATTTGATCGGAAGAATTAAACTATGAGAGTACAGCTGCATGATACCAATAGGAATAAGCGATTTATTCTGTTATGTTTAATATCTTCTTTGGATCTCCTTTTGAAATGGGGGTGGCAAGAAGTCTGAGACACTTTGTCATTGAAATTATTACTTTGGTTTTTATTAAGAATCATGGAACACTTTTCAAGATGTGAAAAAAAAAGCAGCATTCTGCGTTGTACCAAATTCCCTGCTTTGTAACAAATTTTAGAGCTTTGTTTGGATCCAAATGTTGTGAAGACCATAGGAATTACCACATGGGTACAGTTTGCCTTGCACAGAAATCCCTGCTCCATCAGTGGTCAACAGGAGGTGCTCAGGAAGGAATATAAGAAACAGGATTGTACAGGGTGAACCTTTCCCCAGTCTTATCCTCCCCACGTCTGGCAATCGGCACTTTAGGAACTTCCTGAGCCGGAGGTCTTATCCAGACCATTGTGTTTAATTGCCACTGGTGGACTTATCCCCCGTGAATTTGTCTAATCTTTTTTTGAACTCATTTATATTTTTGGCCTCTGCAACATCCTGTGGTAGTGAATTCCACAATTTAATGACATGTCATGTGGAAAAACTGCTTCCTTGCGTTTGCTGTAAAAAAAAGTTTACAGGTTTCACTCAGCAAAATTGATTTCAGTTCAAGTTAAACGTCAAAATTAAGCACTTTTCTGAAGTGAGGCCTTGATTCAAAGCTCTCTGGAGTCAAGAAGAAGCTTTGTTTGTTTTGGTTTTTTGCAGATTTAAAAGCATTTTAAGTCTCCAGACTTGTTTTATGCTAGCAACATATTTTTCTGTCACTCAGGCAAATGATGTGAAAGAATTTGGTCATACCACTCAGAGGATGGATTTGTGACTCTTACAGCTAATTCAGTTTGCTGTTATTGATGGTGTTAGCAGTAAAAACCCAGTAATGCCCAGCCTAGGAGAAGCGTGATTGCCAACATACGGCGAAACTGAAGTCCCTGAGTTTCCTCAAAATTTCATTGATAGCAAAAAACATTAGTCCTGAAAGTAGCAAGTGTTACTTGCAGTGGAGTATGTTTTACTTCATTTTGACCGCTTCAGACAAGCACGTTGGGTTGGCTTGCTCCAGTTCTTGGTGACAAAATTTCAAGATAGCAGTCAACCAAGAACTGGCCCAAGAAGTACTTTGGGGCTGGAGAGGGAGCAGATTTGGAGCCTTGCAAAAGAAAGGCGCACACTTCTGTTTCCTACTGTGTCATCCTCCCAGCTCAGCTTCCCTCCCCTCCTGCGCAAACAGAGAGGAAGCATGCCTGGGAGTCCTCCACGAGCAGCCAGGAGCCTGGAGCTGGCAGGCTGAGCGCTCGCTTGGAAGTGGTGGGTCCCTGACAGCAGGCGTCCTTTCAGAAAGGAAAAGACAGGGAAAACACAATGAATAACCAAAATAACACAGTGATCCCAAGTGTGAAATGGAACATCAGCCGCCTTCTTCACTGATGGGGTGCAGCAAGGCAGGATGCGGAGGGAGGGAGAGAGAGGGTGCCTGGTGCGTGGCCAGCAGATGGAACCAGGGCAAAACGACAAGCTTTCTGGCACACAGCCCTTACAAAAAGGCCACCACAGAGGCTTCTTCAGGAAGGATTGCTGCATTTGGCAGTTGTGTGTCTTATCCAACTATTTAGCGTAATAAAAAAAATTACCTCTGCCTATAAATGTCACCCTTCTCTTAACGGTGGTACAGAGGGGTTAACTGGGCAACCCTGGTAAAAGCGATAAGCAACCGTTGTGCGTCCCCTCTCCCTTCATATTGCCGGGTAGCTGGTATCTCCACATGGGGCTCTTTTGGCTTTTTCTAAACTAGAAGTGTGAAAACCCATGCATCTTTCCATAGCTTTTTCTTAAATATTCCATGTTCTAGTCTCTTATCTCTTACTTGTGGAAGGTTTTTCTGCAGCTTCAGGGGCTACTTGAAGACAAGTGGAGTTGCAGAGGGCAGAGCTGTCCCACAGCTGGTCATCTCACTGCCCCGGTGTCCCGGGAGAGCCAGAAAGAAAGCAGGTGTTTCCAAAGCAGGGATCTCATTTTAAGTGTTAATATCAAGAGATTTTGTTAAATCTTTGCCTATACTGTAGCTTTGTTAATGTAGGTGCCAAAAGCTAAGTACCAAAATCCATTTTTGAGTTTTCAATTTGTCTTGATTTCCAGAGCTCCTTATCTCATATTGACTTTGGTATCTAATGACCCAATTCATCAAGTAGTTTAAGCATGTCGCTAATTTTAATCAAGTGCGTAATCCCACGTTTAGTTAGGCACACGTATAAGTATCTTGCTGAATGAAAAATGGGTATAAAACCTAATTTAAGGCAAATCCCTGCTTGAATGTGTTGCCTTTGTTCTTCGTGAGGAAAACGAAAAAAGGAGTATTTTCATATGGAGACATTTTCAGGGCAGCCAACAGATCTTCAGTGTGGAGCCAGAAATCTGTGGGCGAGCTCTTCCCCTCCAAGTGCCGTCTGTAACACACGGTAGCTGAGTCTCCTCCGAGCTCCTCCTCATCTGCTGACCCTCGCCTCCCTGACATCCATTCCCCTCGCCTAACAATGACAAATGGAGTTATAATATTGGTTGTTGAACCGTAAGCTGTAGATAAATGTGCTTCTGAGAACCACCATTAAGTCCCTAAATGGATTATATATATTTGGTTTAGAAACCTAATATTTAATATTAGTGTACTCTCCAGCGGTTGGCTTTATTTCTCTTGATAATCTATTCCCACTCCATTTCCTTTTAGATTTCTAACCTCATTAAACCTTTCATATCGCAGTTATTTTCTGTTCTAAACAAAATTAAAGACACACCATCCCCAGGTTTTTAAGAGTCTAATTTTACTCCCGAACTGGAGAAAACACAGAGATAAACATTCTTTTCAGTGATGAATTTTAAAACCGCTTTACGAGTCAGCTGGAATTGCTAACCATATTGAGGATTGTAAAAGTCTGTGAAAGGCAGCATAATAAATGATGCTTGAAATGGCATTTGTTGTATGGGAGTTCAGATGCTTACATGGTATCTTTCCCTTCTCGGTTTTGTGTAAAATGTGAGGATGTATCTCACGTTGTACAGTACCTTAAGAATTTATAACATTTTGCTTCTGGTCTGATTGCCTGCAAAGAATCTCAGTTACCAGCAGGGGTTCCTTAAATTCACACGGCCCGGAGAAAACGGTATCTGTGTAATACTCTGCTCCCAGTGTGCACATTAAACTGGTTTTTCTTGATCGAGGACACATTTCTTCCTTCTCATCAGGCACTTTGGCACATTGCTTGTTCTGATGTATATAAGTATTGCACTCTGCCTTACTAGACACATTAAAATTGTGTTTGACCATTCTTCTTGGTATACAGTGCCCTGGCCCCTGCAGAGGCTGCTTTAAGAAAAAATGCAATATATGTGGTGTTGAAAAGAAATCTGCAGGCTGGAGGAAGCTCTAAAATATATCCTATCTTTGCCCAAATCCATTTCTCTTTCCCTTGTTTTCCTGTAAGGCTTTTAACACCTCTGCTAATTATCAAATAGCATTAATGATGTTAAATCAGGGTTATACACTTCATAGCCCATCTGCTCATCTTTCCCTTTCACCAGAGTCATATGGCTGAATGATGGCATCACACCCGTGTGTGACATCTCCATCGCAGATGATGGTGATCTCATAAGTACAGGATGATGGCTCCGCTGCAGGCTCAAGCAGGGCTGCAGGCAGAGTAGGTTTCCATCCAAGGAGAGATCTTGTTGGTAGTGGCACAGTGTTTGTTCTGCAGGTGAAGTGAAACCTTTCTATGCAACAGATGAATAAAATCCCAGCCCTCCTTTCTTTAAGGGTGAACATAGTGAGCATAGTTTTGCTACTTCTAATCCCGGTGCCAAGACCTGCAGTTTGAATACTAGCAATTAGATACTTTGCATCTCAAAAAAACCTTAGGTTCCCTTTGCCTCATGGCAGGGGAGATACTGTTATTTTCCATCGCTGTTCTGCAGGCAGGGAAGGTTGAGGCAGGGGCAGGGTACCCAGGATTCTTACGCTGCACATCAATAGCCAGAATTACCACCAGCGGCTCCTGCTCCCTGTCCTTTGCTCATCTGTTAGTCTGTAAGGTGAGAGCTAATGTTTTAGGGATTTAAAATCAGAGACAGGGGTCTCTGCAATTTGCAGAAGCTCCCAACATGCCACAGGAGCAGGCCTGGTGACAATAGGCATTTATTTGACATAGAAAAAATGATAGTGAAAATTGGCTGAGCGGTTTCTGATCACTGAAGTCCCTGCTGATAGCTTTGTGCTACTCTTGTTCGAATTCACAGTAAGAAACAGCATGGTGCTAATCGCTGAGAAGTTCTGGGAGAAGGCTGGTCAGCAGGGTGCTTATGTGAAGAGTGATGTGATGAAATGATAGGGAAATAGGTCTTTATCCTGACCCTTTTCCTCTCCCTTCCAATTGTGCAGAGCAGTTAACGATGACCAGAAGCTTTCCTGGCAAACTCTGACTAGCAGTTCTGCTAATTTACATTTGTTTTCAAGGGTTCAGCATCATTGTCTTTAATAGGATGCTCTTGTCCGGGACTTGGTTGTGGCTGTTCAGGAGGTCCCTACATTTATGCTCTCCTTCTGTTTTCTTCCACCATACGTAATGTCATTTTGATGAGGACAATGTCCTTGAGTGCACTGTGTTGCAAGAGGATGCGTTATTACCACAAGTCTATTTCCAGCCAGTTTCCACCAGGTTTATTACACCCTGTGAATTCATTACACTCCTGCTCACCTGTGTTAGATGCATGTGACACTGTTATCATCCTCCTTTCAGAGGGCAGGAGCGGGCGGCTGAGCCGCTCGGTTTTAGGTTCTAATGGCTGCTTATTTAATACAGTTTTATCTTCACCCACCCATAGCAATCGTCACCTTAAAAATCACCTCCATTATATCCATTCTGTTCTCCACTGCCGAACAAATCAATGCACCTCTGACAGTCTGAGATTGTGTGAGTGTGCGGGAATTCTGAGGAATCAGTCGCACCCAGGTGCATTGGAGGGGCTTAGTGGTTTTCCCCAGGGAGAAACGGCTGGTGATACTGGCCCCTGTTCTCATGACTCAGCAGCTCCACTCCAATTTCCCATTTCAAATAGAGAGCGGCAAGCTCTAAATCTTCCATGCCTGAGTGCAGAGTGGAGAGCCCAATACAAAGTTACATTTCACTTTGTACTGACAGATGGAAAGCCATAATAACGTCCCTTTCTTCATGATGAGTGATGGGTTCCCACAACACAGGATAGATTCAGAGTGCCGCTGCAGAGGCACCGGCGGTGCCAGGAGCTGGATGCTCGGGTGAGAATCCAATGGATATTGTTTGGTGTCTCGCCCTAGGTGGGATAGTTGCCATCTGTTCTATAGTGGTGGTGTCTCAGACTGTTTGCACATCCTCTCTGGTGCCCCAGAAATGCTGGGGATTGAAGCAGGCAAGGGGAGTGAAAGCCTTTAAGGCGAAGGGTCTAGGATAGATTTCAGGTGAATAGGAAGTCAGGGTGAGAAAGCATGCTTCTCCTCTATTGCATAAGCGAAGGAGACAAAGGATTTTAGATGCGGGGTTGGTCCTTCTCACCCGTATTAAGTTTACTCTTGGGAGTTAATATGGGGCACCTGAATCAACTGACACTAAGCAGCCATCAGGATGAAAGACACAGATCCTTATGACTGTAAAACAGTGATAATCCTACACTGTAATGTTAATGAGCCTCAGTTTTTCAGGCTTGTCATATGCAGCCCCCCTGTTGGCTTTAGGAGACACTTCCGTATGTGTCAGAGGTCCAGAATCAGGGGTTTTTTTCCATTTCCCATGTTGGAAGAGACTCCTCTCTGCAGAGAAAATCTGCAAGTTTGCCTGTAGGTCAAAATAAAAAGTTTTTCCATCAAAGGAGCAAGTTTCCTTCCCTTTGAGCTCACTGGTGCTTTCAGAAGCTCTTCTCATTTATGTCCAACGTGCCAAGTCAACTCTTGGTGTTCCTGTGTCTGAGTGCAGTAGACGCTCAGCATGCCTCGGACTGACTCCGCGAGTTGGGAGCAGATGTTGGCTCCGTGACAGGTCTGTGTCAGCAACGTGTTTTGATAAGAACAGACTATTCCCAGCTGGTTTCTGAAGAGTTTTTCTCTTTTACTCTGTTTTCCTCCTCTCTTGTTTTGAGCCCTTCTTCATCAGGCTCAGAGCACGCATTCTGAAAAGATGTGCCCAGCTCTTTTCTTGATTTTGTTTTATTTTCTGCATCATTCATGTTTTGAGGGTTTTTTAAAACGTTGTCCTTCCCATGCTTGGGAATCCCCCAAATTCAGCTTTTCCCTCACTAATTTCCCCGGAAGAAAAGTCTGCATTTCTCTCGGTCTGGCAAGAGCATGGAGAGATGCAATCCCTGCTTAATGTAGCTCTGCCACCAGAAACCCAATAAAAATCCAGATTTAACACAGTTAGCTACATCCATTCTGGGAGCTCTTGGTCTGCAGCCCAGGGCTGAGCTTTGGGATCACTAATCTGGGCGTGCTGTGGGAGATGGGCACAGCTGAGCCCAGAGAGTGTCAGCGGTAGAGAATCACGTCCAAACGGGAATGCGTTCCCTGCCTGAAGCCCAGCAGTGCTGTCAGCCAAACCATGGTTTTCTGTCAATGTGTTACTGGCCTCCAAATAAAGACTTGAAGAGGCGGAAGCTTGTGATGTCTCTCTAGATTAAATGTGGGAACCGAAGTTCACCCACTGCTCTTCTTATCTTCGATCAGATTCAGTGTTAGATTAATGTTAGAAGACTGTTGAATGGCTTGGGATAATTCTTTATTCCACCTCCACCTTCATACATCTGCTTACCTGGTTAGTTGTGGTTGAAAAATCCTGCAATCCCTTATTTTAAATATATATGACATTTCTGCTGCCTTGGCAGGGCAGGAGCTCTTTGCTGGGCCCACGCTCATAGAGGATGCTTCAGAAATAGATCGATTCGGAGAGCCACTAGCCAAGTTCCAGGCACGTTACTGAAGCAGTGTGTGATTGCGAACTAGTTACTTGACCTCTTTATACTGTAAATCTATAAAACCAGGGGAAAAGTAGAACCTCACAGAGCTCCAGACAGTTCACGTCTGCTGTATTCTCTTGGGTTACAGTGAAACTGTACAAATCAGGCTGGCACAAGTAAATAACACTCCTTCATTACCAGTTGTCTGTAAGACCTGCTTGCTTGTTCACCTACTTTCTCCTCGAGTCTCGGAACTCCCCGCAGCAGTTTCTAGGTGAACAGCAGGTTTGGGGACTGTGTCGTAATGGGAAACCTCCCTTTCCCTTTTAACCACGACTTCAACCCTGCAAAACAATCAGCTCTCCCCTTTCCGTTGAGAGGCAGCAGTATCTAATCAGGTTTCACTCCTTTGTTGTATCTATTGATCCTCAGCACTGTAAGATGCAAATTGCCGTGCCTGACAGGATTCAGGGTGTTTTATCATCAATGGAGAGTAATTATCCTTGGCTGCACCAATATTGGATTGTTAAGCCCCAGGATAATGCACAAGGTAAAGACATTTAGAAGGCAGTCCACCTTGGGGATTTGTGTAAATGTGATGGATAGAGTGAGAGCAGGATAGCTGAATTACAGCCCGCAGGGACTGAAGCTGCATGGGGGTGCAGCCTTGGTAATCCTTACAGAGAAGATAGTGCTGCAGTTGGTATTGAGACACAAAGTGTGTCTAAAGCTCCAAGTCTCCCTTTCTGTTTAATCCTTGTAATGTGTGTATATGCTGAAGAAGAAAACATACACAAGATTTTGAATGGATTCTCTGCGCTTATAAGACTGGCCAAGTAACTTCTTCTGTTCATTTATTTATCTAACTAGAATTCAAGCTTTTCATGTGAGTGTATCTTACAGGCACGAGGGGTTCGGGTGCTTATTTCTTGCCTGTGGATTCCAATTCAATAGTAAAAGCAGAATTATAAATGAACAAGTAGGAGATACTTTTCTTCTTTGAAAGTATCTGGTTAACCATTGCATATTCTGGTGTATAACGTAGTTAAGCTGTCTTAGCTGTGGGGAGAAAATGTATGTCAACAGAGATGCCATGTTAGCTGACTAATCCTCGACTGATAGCAGCAAACCTGAAAGTAGACTCGGGGAAGAAAATCTCTTTTTCCAGAGTTATCCATATGAGCTGAGTCTTATACCTGTCACTTTTTTTTTTTAAACCAGACCATTTCTGTAGTTGCAAAATAAATAAGAACAGAGATATAAAGAGGACAAGGAGTGTTGGTGCCTGAGAACTCCTGCTGAGATTAATGTTGAGGGTAGTTCCCAAAGGCTGTCAGGCTTCACATACAACACTAAACTTGCAAGCTGCGAGTTCTCTTAACGTTTTTTAATGTTTTTAGTTGCAGTTCTTTCTTGTCAAGCAACTCCTTGTGTTTGACCAAGGCCGTGACTAAGATCAGCCAACTTGCTTGGCATGCAAAGCATGCTTTATTCTTGTTGAAGCTGCTAAGGACACTGAGGAGTAAATGCCAGAAACTTAAGCAAATAGTCCATGCTTTACCAGAACTGCACCAGATTTTGCAGCTATGTGCAGCTTTGTGCTGGCAGAGTGTGCCCTGTGCTGCCACGGAGGCGTTGAGGTTACTGTACTCCAGTGGGATTTTTCTGACATCCTTCAGCCCCTGGCTGCTTCATTTCACACGTTATTATCAAAGTGTGCAACAAGCTCCTTACCTTGCTCTGTACCTTCAAACAAGCAGGAAAGGGTTTTGCTCCACAGTCAATTTCAACTGCCATTTTGAAACGGGAGAAAATTGAGAAAGCTTAAGAAAATTGTCTCGCATACCTACGCTGTTTGTCATGTTTTTAAAAGGCAGCGAGTCTCGCAGATGTTTTGATTGCCGAGTCACAAACACACTGCTCGGGAGGGTGGAGACCAGGGGAAGTCACGTCGGGGTGGCATCGGCACTCCTGTTCCCTTTCTTCTGCATGTGAAAATAGCCCCCCCAAGCCAGGAGGGGGTTCTGTGAATGAAGAAGAACAATGCAAAGGAGCTGATGCTGGTTTGGGTTTCTGCCCCCTGCCCTTGGCTACCAGGGCAGCCCAGAGCAGTAGGGATGCCCTCCAGGGCCGTAGGTGCTTCTGGGGCAAAGTGGCTCCTGCAGTCCTGAGCCCCATCTGCCCTGCGCCTCGGCACACTGCTGAGCTCCGCCGGTGTTGTCCACCGCCCTGCAGGTAATCCTGCTGCTGGCTGCAAGTGCAGGAGCCCTGCAGCCCTGCAGCCGCTTGGGCAGATGCTGCGAGCGAGCAGCCTGGAGCCTCAAATCCATAATTGGCTCCCTGCAGCGCCATGGCTCCCACTTCACCCCGTGTTTTCCCCAGGAAACTGCAGCACCGTTCCTCCCGTGGTGCCCTGCCAGGCCAAGGGCAGCCTGGGCACAGGACAGGCGTGCATCGAATCACCCGAATGTGTTAGACACGGACAGCATCACGTAGAAACATTCATGGATTTCAGTGTGCATCTGCTGCTTTTCTGCCTGTGCTTCTCCTGGCTGCAAGGGAACGGTGGGGCTGCTCCAAGCTGTCGGATTTGTGGCCGATTTCTGGAAATGTCAGTGTATGTAGGGCATTATCTTTGGGGAATTATTGTTGCATGCTCCCTCTTCCCCACAGGCCCTTCTTTTTTCCTAGAAGCGACTCAGAACTGTGCAGTTCTGCAATTGAAATTTGCCACGGCTCTTAGAATTCCTTGGGATGCAGAGAAGCAGGTTTCTGACCAGCTGACAGGCTTTCTCTGCAGTGCTAGCCATTGCTCTCGGTGGGGGACACAAAAGAAGACCCATATTGTAGCTTCTGAAGATGAGCCACTGACAAAATGCCAAACACAACAATCCTGGAATTTGGGGAACTTGAGATCTAAACACCGCTTTTGTTGCAGGGCCTGAATCTTAATTAGACCAAGCCAAAACACACATGAGCCGAGAGGTTTGGCTCTCAGATGGGGCAGACACCAGTTCAGAACCGGAGTTCATGGCTGAGACCTCTCATGCCCCACGGCATTGTACCGTGACGCAAAGCTTGCCGAATCCCATTGTCGGTACAGATATTTTAGGTGATGTATATATGAGTGGAGGCTCAATACCGTATGGCATGCGTGTTAAAATAAAAACATGCGTGCACTCATGGCTGTATTTGCTATATTCCACACGAAAGTAGTTATTTTTTTTTTATTGGGAAAATTGTTAGATTTGATGGCGGTATGTAATTAGTCGTTTGCCAGCAATAATTACAGGGCTGTGCTCCAGAATAAATGATGTAGCATTCCGGTGCATATAATATGGTATACCACAAAATAGGAGTTGGAAAATTGCAACATTGCTGGATCATCATATATCTGACATGTTGAAGGGGTTTTTTTGCTCTGATAGTTTATGAAAAATAGTAAGTATGGTGCACTGCGAACCAAAAGGCTTTCTTTGTTAAATTAACCACAATTGTAACCACAAATTATGGCTTCACAAACTATAGATTTAAGACTGGCTTTTCATAAACAGAGCTTCTTTGTGTTTTAACAAAACATACATAAAAGAATGGAGCTGTACAACAATGCCAAAGTAGCACTTTCAAAATCATCAGCCCATTCAAGCCTTTGGAATACAATCATAATATTTGTTTAAAGTTTAGTATCCAGAAAGGGAATTCACAGAAATCCCACAAGCTTAACAGAGTTCCGATATAATTTCTGTGTGCCTTAATGAAATAATACCGAGATAGTGACCTTAAAAAGATAGGGTTGTATACATTTGAAAATTTCACTTACATAAGTGAATAATTGGTCACTAAGTGACCAAGCACAGGTTCTGCAAAAGGAAACATGACAGAAAAATCCTTTCCACACATAACGTCCGTATATGCGAAGAACCCAAATCTTTCAAAGTAGAAGGAGTTATGCCAGTTTCTACTAAAGGTAAATTTGCCCAAAAAGAGTTTTCTCCAATACTGGATGATTGCTGTAGATTTCTCCAAGTTTTAAAATATCCTACAGATTATTGGCATGCTCATCCCGAGTTTGAAAGGCATACTTTTGGCAGCAGCAAACCGAGGAGGGCCATGTGTTAACATCCTGGTTTAGCAATATGTATTCCCACATGCTAAGCTCTCGTACAAATGCAGTTTTTATTGCTGTTGACTTCAAACAAAGATGCTTTGACATCTAAAGTTGTATATGTTACAGATGCAATGCCTAACCATACTCATGCTGTATATTTTAGGATGAGCTGGCTGTGGTCCCAATTATACAATCAAGTATAAACACTCCTAGGATGCAGGGCCCCATACGGAGAGTCACTTATCTTTGTTGTGCTGTGTAGTGCTGCACTGAAACATCTTGCCGTGTCTGATATTTTGTACTCCAGCTCATTTGCACGTTGTTGCTTAACACAATATATAAATAACATATAGGAGCAGGCAGCATCGCTTGTCTTCCGACTTGCAATGTGCAACAAGTATCCTTAACGTATTGCTTAGTCGCTCCCAAATCCATAGCCCAAGTGTCGCCTGTCCAGGACACTAGCCTCTCTGTTGCCTTCCGGTTCCCTATTTTCTCATCCTTATACTAACAGTGAGAAGGAGGATAATAGTCCAGTTAGGAAGCATTTCTAAGAAAAAAAGTGTATTTAGTGGCCGAAATCTTCTGTGCTAAGCAGATAAACTGTAGTTTAAGGCTTGGTGTTTTGAAACGGTGGTTGGTGCTCGGCTGTTCAGCTTTGCAGCAATAGGTTGGTTTTCTGGGAAAAATCTTTAGGAAGTTGAGTAAATCGTTCTTCTTCCATCGCTCTCCTCAGAAGGAAACCAGAGTTCTGCTTTACTTCTGCACCTATCTTTGCGAGAAACCTGAGCCTGTAAGGGCCAGCTGGGGCTATCTTCTCTTCTTCTGTCTTCATAAAAGCTCCAGGTTTTGTGCTGGCTGCTGTAAGAGCGGGGCGCTTGGGGTGGGGGGGAGTTACACGCCCACTTTCCCTTGGATTCATCCTCTGCCTATTCCATTTAGATTTTCCCCAACAACAGAAGGCCTGCCACTCCTTTCATTTGCATCCAGGAGACAGCTGAGGAGGCACTTCTGAGGTGCAGAGGCACCCCCTCCTCTCTCAGCAGCACCCCTTTGGGGTCCCATTTGCAGGCTGACCGCAGGGGGGTGACAGGCCGATGGGGAGATGGGTGGCCCCGGGGGCCGCACCACGCTGGGGACCACGCTTGGCAGGACTCCTGAACCCAAGTCTCGCCCGTCTCCTTGTGTTTGTGTTCTTCAAAGATAACTGGATTGGTGCATAAGGTTTTCACTCCTGTAGCTGGCGGTGCGTACAGGAGATCTTGTAATAATAATTAGCTGTAAATATTTTGCATCTGATTCTGAAAGGTTACTTCAAAGAAACATTTCTTCATATCGCCTGGGATCTTTTCTTCTGTTGAAATACACATTCATGAGTGAAGTACTGTAATTACAAGGATGTTTAGAGAATCACAAAGGTATTTATTCTTGTCCTGGCTAGTTTATAGTAGCAAAAATTGCAAGTGGAAAGGCTAAGAAAATGTATTCTAAAAACAAATGTGTAATTGTTTTGTTGAGAGTTAGAGTCAACAGTGTTTATTCATGAGGCTTAGCTGCCCCAGGCGAGAGCAATCAGACTGGAGGTACCACCTCCTGTATCCTTGTTCTCTTTAATTGGAGCCATAGCCTTGGATGCCCCCAGGCGAAGGGCCGTCTCTAACTGTATTCTCTTCGGTTTATGAACATTTGAAAGTGCAGTGGAAAAAAACATTCTTTTGTTTAGACAGTTTCGGGCTTCCCCTCCCTTTTCTGTTCAGCAAGTGAAAACTGCATGTCAATATGAAGCTCTCGAGCAGCTATAGATTTTGCCTGTAATGTGATACTCCAATGGCTGAAGAGTTTTGCCGTGCGGATGTTGTTAGGCCCAGGAGCGGAGCCGTGCGTCACCACCAAACCCAGGGATGGAGAGCTGCAGTCGAGCTCCCGTTGCCATCTGCAGCTGGGGACACTGGAGCTCTCGGCAGCTTCAGGTGCCCGGCAGCAGCCTGGCGTGCCACGCTGCACCCCGCCGCGCTCCCCCTCCCACGCACGCCTTCTTTTAAAGCGAATCAGAGCATATTTTAACAGTTTCACTGCAAATTCCTGTGTCGCTTCGTTTCTATTTTTAGGCCCTGGTGAGGGTACCTAGCGCAGCTACCAGCCTAGAGACAGATTCAATAAAAGATTCAATAAAACTTCTCTCCGGCTGCCTCCCAGCAGAAGCCCAGGTGGGCGCAGGCAGTGCAGGAGGCGGCTGGCGTCTCTTATTGAATCTAGCCCTGAGTTTATCCAAGCTCTTCCTGAGTGTTTTTCTACTCTCTCTGCTGTAAAATCCCGATTTCCTCATGACATCTTTATGCAACGTGATGGCTAAGTGCTTTCTCCTTCTGTTGTCAGCACTGCCAGTCTCAAACTGCTTGAAGCTTTTAGCTCCAAAATAAGAAGCGCGGTCTGGCTCGGGGGGTGAGGAGAGTCCTCCGTGCTTGCTTCAAGCACCAGTCTAGTCTGACGGAGTCCTGTCTCGAGGGAGGGCTCTCCGCTCAGGACAGATATCACTGCTGAAGTGGATGGCTGTGATCCTGCAGCCTTGAGTCAGACCTGAGTAAAAACGATAGCCACAGCCTATCTCATCTCATCTCATCTCATCTTTCTGTGAGCTGCCCCCACGCCTGCCCTGGCATCCCAGCACCTTCATAGCGCAAGCTCCGTACGGAGTCCCTCGTCTGCTCAGGCTGCCTTGTAGGGTGTTGGTGGTCAGAGAGCATCTTGAAAAGACGAGAAAACAAGAATACACCCCATCTAAGCTTCGCTTTCACATTGCACCGGCCCGACGCCTGGCCATGCTGCTCCGAGAGGAGGGCTCAAACAAGTAACGCCTGATGATGTCATCTCGGTTTGCACATTCGAGGGCTGAACCGAGAACCCTAAATAAGCATCTGAGATTGCACCCTGCGTGCACCACTCACCCATCAATCCCCCGCCTTTCTGGGAGGCTGTTAAGTGGTTTCCACTGCCATTGATACTACGTTAGGTTTCTTCTGTCCCGCTTCAAGCCAGCTTTGTCCCCTGTTGTGTCCGGCTGCAGTCAGAGGGAGGTCAGAAGGGGAAGGGACGGTGTGACGGGTGACGGATGGGATGAGTCCTTGGCTCCAGGAACACTCGTCCTTCGCTCACAGTGACTCGCTGCTGGTTCATCCTCCTCTGTAGGTCCATGTGAGTGGAGATCTCGAGCTCTTCGGAGCCCTTCCAGGGGAATGGCCTTTCGTTGGCCAGATCTTCTTAAAACCAAGTTACGGAGTGGTTTACCAGATATCCCAGATATTCTGGGATATCACTCCAGTCGTATCTTTGCTACGGCAAATACCAAGACTTTAAAAGGCACCTATTTAGTTAGTTATTTCATGCAACTGGCAAGGCTTAAGAGCTGTCCCTGAATGATATCGATTCTAGTAAGAAGTATGTCATAGCTCTGGAGACTCTCTCTAACTAATCATGTGCTTTCTGGAGTGCAGTTTTCAGATTTGCCTTATTAAACTTCTGGTCTTCTTAGGAAAACACCTCCCCTTCCATCCCGTTTTCATTGCCCCCGATCCAAAATTGGACCGTCTAGAGGATGGCGTAGTATTTGCCTTGACAAATGGCTGATTCCCACCCGGATTCGCGGGGGTTTGCTGTGCACCGGGGACGGCAGGCTCCTCAGCTTCCTTGCCGAGAGTATTTGTTTAAATGCAGCAAGTCCTTTCTCCAGTGTTGTCTTTGCAAAACGTGGAGGGGTGAGCCTTTTGATGTTTGTATTTACAGTGTTTTCACATCTGGATGTCATTTGTGACACAGGCTCTCCTCCTTTTTCTATCCGTGTGTCTTCCTGTAAAATTCATTTTGAACATATAAGCTCATGTGGCTTTAATACGTAGTAGTCAGCCAATGTATTTCGCAGGCCTGTAGTAGGCCAATAAAGAGGTACCTTGGGTCATGCTGTGCGCTCTTGTAAATTTATCCCGAATTAACCCTGATTGGCATCCAGCTCCCCTGCTGTAAAGATACAGATGTGCGTGCTCTCCAACATCTGCTGTTTCATGAGGAGCTGTGCCATAAATCCACGCACCCCGCTGACCTGGAGTCTGGGCGGAGGGTTCGGGGATGCTTTTGCTCCTGTGCTGCAGGGTCGGGAGAGCTGGCCGGGACGGGTACCTGCAGGAGGCGGGGTGGCAGCGGCGGGCGGACGGGCAGCTCCATCCTTGCATTTTCACAAGAAAATCCTGTTGGTGTTGCAAGAGGGTGTTCTTCTCCCTGAGCAACAGCAAGGTACGGCCTCCGGTGTAAATCCTTCTCGTGGCTCCCCGTTCCATGCAAGTGGTTTGAATATCCTCGTCCAACAGGTTTCTTTGGGGCTTGTATTAATTCAGCTTCATCTTTTAAGATGCAAACTTGGGCATGGCGGAGCAGGCTCTTTCCGCTGCCTTTACTTGCAGGGGAAAGAGCTCAGTCAGAGCAGCCGGAGCGTCGCTGCAGTCCTGCAGTCAGCCAGGATGCAAAAGGAAAAACACAGCCATCAATTTCTAAATGTCAGCAGAGATCCCCTGGAAATTATTTATTGCATCTGCTGTCGTATTTAATGATTTAACAATATCCTAATAATCATAATATATTAACTTTGTGTAGTGATATACCAATCAATATAAAATAATGAACACATCTAATGGATTTAATAGTATACAGATGTTTACTGCCTTTCTCCCTGAAGACTGTCAGGCCCTTTCTGCAGGCCAGCTGCGGGCCGTGCTCAGGCGGTTCCGTTCCCTGCCCGGGCGGCCGGCGCCGTGCGGGGGCCACGTGCGGACACCCCGACGGCGCAGAGCAGCCGTGTGCGGGCGGGGCGTTGCGGGTGCCGGGCCAGCGCGGGGGGCTGCGGGCCGGGGAGGGGGGGAGAGGGAGGGCAGGGGCGCACCCCCTCCCCGAGTCGTGTTTCTGGGGCGGGCAGCAGCCAGGCAGCGTGGATCCTGGGCCCCTCTGGCCGCCGAGGAACCATTTATTAAAGCACCTACGAATCACTGCAATAGCAATTACATTTTAAATACACCTACTAACAACCGCTTTGCAATGTGAAGGTTCATCACGATTAAACATTTCCTTTGCTTTTCTCTTCTCCCTCCTCCCGGATCCAAATCCCCGGGGGTCTGGACGCCTCGCAGGGACACAGCAGGGACACAGCAGGGACACAGCAGGGACACAGCGGGCTGCAGCTGACATGGAAAGCAGAGGGAAGGGAGTCCGACCCCGGCCCGTCGGAAGAGCAGGGTGGGAGAGGCGGCGTGCACACACACGCGCACACACGCACACCATGCGTGCACACACACACGCACCCGTGCCCGCAGTGCACATTAGCATGCGCTCCGTGCACTCTCCGGCCGTGTGTGTGTGCACACACGCTGTGCGCACAGAGCCCACACACACACAGCACACACACCCCCACCGAACACGCCGGTACACGCACACACCACGCACACGCACAAACCGCACACACCGTGGGTGCACACTGTGGCCACACCCCCCGATACAGACTGCACACGCACACAGGTGCCGTGCACACACACAGCGTGCACACGCTGACCAGTCACACAGATCACGCACGGACTGCACAAAGCTGCAGACTGCGCACGCACACAGATTGCACACACGGCTCGTGCACACCTGCACACACCGTGGACACGCGGCCCACACACGAACGCACACGGTGCCCCTGGGTTTGGGCACACGGTGCACAGCCAGACCGTGCATGTGGACACAGGTGGTGCTCGCACGGACCATGCATACATGCATGCACACACCCCCCCACACACCCACATGCACACCCATACACACACGTGTGCACACGCACACACCCGCTCACACACTCTCACACACGTGCGCATGCAGACATGTACACCCACACAGACACAGCCCCACGCTCACACACGCGTGCGCACAACCCCCCACTCGCGTGCACACACCCACACCCCTACTCATACACATGCACCCACAAACACACACATGCACACACACACTTTCTTACACCTATACACACTCACACCCATACACACACTCACACCTGTACACACACACTCGCACGTGCACACACTCACACCCGTACACACACTCACACCCCCACACTCGCACGCACACACTCACACCCGTACACACACTCACACCCCCACACTCGCACGCACACACTCACACCCGTACACACACTCACACCCCCACACTCGCACGCACACACTCACACCCGTACACACACTCACACCCCCACACTCGCACGCACACACTCACACCCGTACACACACACCCTCACACCCCCACACTTGCACGCACACACACACTCACACCCATACACACACTCACACCCTCACATGCACACACACACTCACACGCCCACACCCGCATGCACACTCACACCTGTACACACACACTCACATGCGTACACACACACACTCACACCCATACACACACCCCCACACTCGCACACGTACACACACTCACAC
>VYXH01001391.1:262573-275127 GCA_013397275.1 Burhinus bistriatus | reverse complement strand
TCCTTCCCCTTTTTTTTTTTTTTTTTTTTTTTCTCCCCCCCCCCCCCCCACTGTCTCCAAGCCAGTTCACCGTTAACAGTTCCATGTCAGCTAACCTGGTAGCTCAGGGTCTCATTACACATCTGTGATAAGGCTTCTCTTTTCTAGGACCCCAAACCCTCTGTTATTAAGGGAGGAAGTGGGAAGGTTGTAAAACAAACGTAGCACGGGCACGTGCTTGCAGTTACCTTCTTCCTTGAGGTTTAGTTGCACAGCCAAACAGAAGAATGTTAAAGTTGAGTTAGGAAAGGCATGTGCTAGGCTGGGTTACCTTAATGCCAGACATCCTGTGAGGTTTTGTGTGCTGAGATGCTGACTCAGGCTGGTCCAGCCTGCTGTCTTCTCCCGTGGCAAAGTTGGTAAGAGCTGGAAAAGTCTCTTGTGACTTACAAGGGAGTGATGATGGTGAGGGAGGAACCTGTTACCCTTTTACTGCACGTGTGGAAAGAAGAGTCACATCAGTAGAAATGGCAATTGTAAAAGTACCTCAGAAACAGGACCCAAGGGCAAGGTTATTGATTTTGTATTTAGAAAAAGGGTTGGTGTATTATGTTCTCTTCAGATGTCCTCTCTGAGAACTGCAATCAGGAGTGCTACTCCATCACCATAGCCATGGAGTGAGTGTTGAACCTTGCGGTAATCAGGGAGAACAAGCACCCTTCAGTCCAGAATCTCATTCGTTACGAGCTGCAGCAGAGAGAGAAGAGGAAATGCTTATCCAAACCAGGTTATAGGCATCAGTTACATGTCAGCTCTTTACCCTGCAGTTGACCCAGATCTGTGCAGTAGCTAAAATGATCATTTGCTGAAATTCTGACCCTTCTTGCATGATTGTCTAACGTAGTACCAAGAAACGCAAAAAAACTGTCCCAATTTTGGTGCTTGGTTGGGTTTAATTTTCCACTGGTGTCTTCACTTTCAGTATCCATCAGTCAGTGTTATATGTGCTTCAAGTCAAAGCTGCCGTGAAGTGCGTTCCTCCTGCTGTTGTTGGGTTTGGGGTGGGGTTATTTTGGGGGTTTGGGGTTTTTTTGTCTGTCTTGTTTTCCCTCTCCCCCCCAAAAAAATAGTAGTATGTTGTCTCTCTGGTGACCTTTACGCTCATCTTTTTTTCCACTATTTTTCTCTACTGATTGTAGTAAATACCTAATCATTGCTAAGCTTTCATTTCAGAAGTTACAACTGGAAGACTAATGTGGAAGAACTGTAATCAATAATGGCTTTTTATTAGATTAAGTTTAAAAGTCTTCCAGACCAATGTAATTCAGGATGCTCCTTTGATAGATAGTTTGTTCTTTGGGAGAACTGTTTTTTCCAGTAACATTTTTCTAGTTGGCTGGGGGGACATTGTTCCATTTGACATTTTGTAGAAAGCAACTGGGTTTCAGGTTTTAAAAGAACTGAGTTTTCTTATTTTTGGAAACCAACTGCAGCCCCTATGATGTGCCAGTTACCCTGGTTTATCTGACAGGTGGTATTAAACGGTGTTACATCCATCACGTTTATTTGTCTATCAGTACCCTAGGTTTTTCTTGTACTGTGGGTTTCTTTGACTTGCTTGTTAACATGCGAACAAGCTGTGTCACTGTAAGTGCTTTCAATCCAGTATGAATTGGATCGTGTTGGGGTAAATTACCACGTCGTAGCTACATCATCATGTTTAAAGCAACAACCCTTAAGAATACAGAGGTTTGAAGGTAAAAGCATACACGGCAACTTGTAGTCAGTCCCTTACTGTCCAATCCATATTATGTTTTGTGAGTATGCAGTAGAGCTGGATCAACCATTTGCAACCATTTATGGAATATAAAATATATAGGTGACAGTGGACCCATAATTCTGGTTGCTTACTGTTATGTTCAAAACAAAACACCACCAATGGCGGAAAGTGGCAGTGGCTCTTTAAAAGTATTAAATCTTCAAGGCATGTGAAATGCAATTGCCATGGCTTCTTTTTATAACAGCATGCTTGTCTCCCAGAAATTATGCTATAATGAGGTTTGGTTTATATATTTTGCCCCTTTCCTCATTAAAGTGCTATCTCTCGGAAGAAGCGCTTTGTGTCTTGAAATACTGCGCGGTTAAAATGAAGGCAGGTTTATAAGGATTTAATGTACTTGGGAGCCAAGGTTTTGCAGCTTTATGGCAAAGATGTTTTAACAAAGGGCTTTATGGTAAGGGTGTGCTGTATTTTAGTCAGGCAGTTGCTCAAGGGAAAATTTTCAGTGTAAGCACATCACAGCAGCAAGGAAAAATTCAGAGGGAAACAGGCCTCTGAGATCCAGTCCCTGTCTTGGCTGATATTAAGTCTTAATTCTTTTCAATTTCAAGCCCTGATTTTTCTTTTTTTTTTTCTTTTTTTTTTTTTCTTTTTTACCTCTTGGCACAAGGAAGACAAAGTCTGGTGCCATGTCATGCAACGACACAACCAGGTCATTTAGGTTTCTCATTTTAATGCTGAAAGGCAGGGTGGAGGAGAGCATGCCCAGGACAGCCACAGGTGGGATTATTCACACCTCCTCGGGACACAGCTTGTTTGTTCAGCCTTTTATCTCCAATATTCATTATTAAAATCGTACCCTAAAAGCAAGACTTTCTGAGCGTTTGGGGTTTGGAAGTGAAGAGGGCAGCAGTTCAGAACATCTGCCCGTCCACCGCAGCAGCAGACGTGTTCTGGATCTGCCTGTTTCTCTGGATACAGTTAATACCCCGTGGTTTCCTGAGAGCCAGGGGGTTCTGCCATGGAAAACAGGTATAAAATTACAACCAGGCACAGTTGTTGCTGGAGCTTCTCAACAGGAACTTGCTCTTTTTTTTTTTTTTTTTCTTTTGCCCCAAGGTTAGCCAATGAAAAGCACTTAGATAGGACCTTGGTGGCAGCTGGGAGCCGTAACCTCACATCCTTGAAACACAGTGCATAGTGAGATGGTCTTGGAAACCGATTCCGAGTATTTCACGTTATCATTTGTAGCGCCTTCTCTTATCCATAGAAAATTGTGTTTTACTTTGCTTCAGTGGTCTTCTCTCCATCCCCATGGCCTCAGGTGGGCTGGTAATGGGTATTTCGCCCTGGTGGGCTCTAGCTGTCCAAGCAGAACTACAGATTCCTGCTAGAGGAACCCAATACTTTTCACTTCTCCGAGTTTCTTGCGGAGTATCATGGTTCTGTGTTATTTCCCCACAGATGAATTAGTTGGTATTTTTCCAAGATGAGCGTGGTTTCACCTTTCTGATGGCACTATGGACTTCCTAGGACTCTATATTTCTTTTCTGGTATTTTACACCACCTTCTAAATTCAGAACTGCTCATTGATTTCGTTAGCTCACCTCTAGAGGGAGGACAAATGTCTTTTGGAGCAACGTTCAGGAGCAAGGATGGAGCGTAGTTAATCTTGACAGTGATCAAGATTTGGCTGCAGCCGAGGCAATAGCAGTGCCTCTGTCCGGAGGTGGTGGAGGACCGAGCGCTCCTGCCCTGGGTTTGTGCTGTGAGCGGGTCTCGGGCGGGTTGCTGAGCAGTCCGTGCAGGGATGAGGTGTCTGTAGGGTCAGCCTTGGTTTTGAACTAGTGGCTGTAAACTGAAGACTTTTCATCCTGTTACCAGTCCCCTGAGCCACGCAGTCCCAGTGTGTGTCATCTCCTATTAGTCTTGATGCAACCAATGACCTTGTTTGTGCGAGCGCGTTAAGCACAACATTAGTGTCTAATGTGACTACTTTGAATTCAGGCAGGATGTGATCAATCACCTGAACTCTCTTGACAGTGAATGTGGCTGGATGGGGTAAGGAGAACAGATAAAGTGCATGCTTGGGCCAAAACTCTAGGAAATTGGAAAACTACTCGTGAACCTGTGTAGCTGATGTAACTGTAGCTGTGGGTGGAAGTGGGTTCTTCGCTGGAAAGTGAAGGCTGCAAAAGCAAGACATTTGTGGTCTTTTTAGAGGTCTGTTCAGCCTCCTTCCTGCCTGTTAAATACTGGCGTGGTAAATGAGACTGCCAAGATAGAGGCACCTTTTAGAAGATGTTGTTGGGCGAAGTTCTAACCTATTCCAGTTTTTGGATCCCTTCTGAACCCCAGCAAGATTAGTTTCAGGATGGCCAAGATGAATTATGAGGCAGATGAATAAAAATGGCAGACTGGCATGGCTGGATTAAAAAGTGCGGTCAAAACAGTTCTGTCACTGAAGATGTTATTTCCATTAAATGTTTTGAGATTTAATATTGATTTCAGTGAAATTACTCTTGAAAACAGATTTCCTCCAAACCTTTATTTTTATATATTTGTTTTGGAACTACTTTAGGAGGCGGAAAAATGAAACTTTTGCTTCAAACAGTTTTTATGTTTTGAAATCGACTTTTTTCACTGTATGAACAGGTTTAAAAATATTATTTATTATTTGTATTCCTGTCATGCCTATGCACTGTAGTTATGGACTAAATGTCATTTTACTAACCACAACGCAGACTGAGGGGGGAGGGATCAGTTTCTGCCTGAAAGAGCTTTGGGTTTGCATTTCTGACTGGAGCTGTGTTGATTGCCTGTGCCTATATATAAAAAAAAAAAAAAAAGAAAACAACTTCTCATTTTACAATATGTTGGCTGCCTTTTTGTTTAAAGAATTATAAATACATCAGCAGATTTTCCACAAAAACACATATGCTTTCTTCCTGATGAGCGTGATGACGCACTGAGAATCCTTGCAACAGGCCTTGAATCTCCTTCAAGTAGAGGTTGCTGAGGTTGAAATTGAAATTTTAAGTAACTCTCTTCATTAAAAAAGATGCTGGTGGGGCCTTGTTAGCAGAAGAATTGCCGTTTTCTGACTAATTTTTTTTGCCAGCATGGGAACAAAGGAAGAAAGGAGGCAGAAGCCTGTGTGAGTGTACGTACAGAGGCTGCGGCTCTCTAAACTGGTAATGGTATCTGGAAAGAGTCCAGGCTGTTGTAAATATGAACTTTTGTCAATATTCCCCAAGCTTCTTTGGACTCTAGGGTGGGCTTTATTAGCTGAAGGTCACACCATTGTGCTGGCTCCCTCTCCTGAGACCTCTGATACCTTCCTGAAAGGACAGCCCATTATCCCTGGGCTTAGAAGCCAGCTTTCTCTTCAGTGGCGCTGAAGCTGATAAGCTTAAGAGGCATATTTCATCCCCCCACTGCTGCTTTCGGGAGACAAACAGTGTTTATCGTTCCCGATTAATTCCAGTTGAACAAAAAAATAAAATAGGAGGCATGTGTGTGTGCACACGTGCACGCACAGAGACACAGAGTTGACTTTCTTGTTTTTTAGGCAGGTCTTCTTGAGTATTGTCAACTCGTGGGGCTGGCCGCAGCGAGCAGCCTCGGGTGCTGCCTCGTGGCTTTTCCTACGTGGGGTGTCCGAAGGCTGATTTAGTAACATGAGAGGATCCTGGGCTGCGATCAGCGTAAAGAGAAAAGGTGTGGAAAGGGGGACAGGGCAGCAGCAGCCTGAGCATCCAGTTTGGAATTGATTTGTGGCAATTAAGCATTGAGGTCTGCGAGAGCAGGACCACCCGCTGGGAGAGCGGCTTTCCATCACCTGCGAAAGATGAACGGCCCGAGGAGGCAGAAGGGCAGGGGTTTCGTACTTGGCTACCTGAAAAGAACCGTAAAAACACTGTATCTCGCGTCTGTATCTTGCAGCCCTGTACATCACAGCTAGATCCCTTTGCTGGGAATTGTATGCAAGAGAGTTGGAAGATATAAATGCTAGTTGCTTCCACTGCTTTGGTTTCTGCATTTCTCTCCTTGAATCTGGCTTGAAATTTGTCAGGTGGTGTCTCGCTGATTTTCTTCTCGTTGCTGCTATTTCAGTAGAAATGTCTCTCATACGTGGCTCCCCGTTTCATAGGGTTACTTTTTCCCTTGTACTGCGATTCAGAGTATAGAAGGAATAACGGTGAATACCACGTGCAATGAATAACGTATTGTCCCTCTGGCGCTCTGTGAAATGCCCAGGCAGCACCTCCCGGCGGCTGGGGCATCCAGGGCAGGAGACCTCTGCTGCGTGCTGCCCTCGGGCACCGCCGTGCTGTGCCGCACACCTCGCCTGCCTGTGCCTCAGGTTTTCCGAGTGGAAAATGACAGTGTTGGCACTGTAGAGTCCTGTTTCTTTGGATGAGCGTGTAGCTGCAGCCCAAGTTGGGTCTTTGGCAGCGGCCTCTGTGTTTCCTTGGGTTTTGTTGTATTGTACGTGCTGGGGCTGAGGAGTGGAAGCAGAGATCGCCCATGGCTGAAAGAAGCCTGTTGAGTTCTTGACCAGAGGAGATGAGATTTCACTCATAAAACTCAACATTTTTCAGCCTTTTTTTTTTTAAAAAAAAATAAAATAAAAAATAAAGATATTAGACCGCTGTGGTGTGTGAGCTGCTTTCTCTCATTTTGCTTCTTGTGCATATTGAACCAACGGGCCAGGGCAGCGGGTGAGGGGCTTCACCGCTCTGCCCTGCCCCGGGTGCAGGGCTGCTGCTCGGGCAGATGGGCAGCAAGTGCGGCACCGGGCAGGAGCAGAGCGGCTACTTCATGTACGTTGCGTGGAATCTTTGTCTGGCTTGCCACGTGGGCCGTGTTTAAACCAGATTCTTGGTGCTCGGGTTACAACTAACTTCATTTCCTTTGCCAGAACAGACAGAGATGGAATAATATTAAAAATAATTTTACAAAGCTATGTTTAGTTCCTGCCAGTGAGAACCATGTTTAAAGATGGATTTTGCTATTGTGGCTCCAGCGCTAGTGTAAACACAGTCTAATGGGAAAGGCTGTAAAATAATAGGGCTATTGGTCATCTTCAAGGGGGAAAAGGAATTTCCAGAAGGCATTTCAAACTGGAATAGATCTGAAGCTTCAGCTGACCAAACACAACTAGCATTTCCATTTTAAAATGTGTAGAGTAGCATGAAATGGGAGTGGTGGGCCTCTAATATTATTTTTTCAAAGGTAAACTGCACAAGCCTGTGCGAATTGAGGGCACTTACTTACTTCTGTTTTGTGGATTGGGTAAAACTTGTCATTCTTCACGTAAAATAGAAAACAGTTAAGTTATAGATGAGAACCTCCTTAAATATACCACAGGCTCCTTTTTAAGGGCAAAGTAGACTTGAGGGAGAAAACTGCTTTGAAATCTTAGCGAAAGGGTCTGAAGCTACGTATATGGTTGTTTCTGCAGATCAGTTAACATGGTGGAAAGCTTTTTATTAGTCCAGTGGTGTGCCACAGACTGCAGTAGGACACGTACTTGCTCAGACCCGGAGCTTGGTGATAAGTGAAACATTAATATGTGCTTGGCAGAGCAAGCTTTTAATTTCCCTTAAAATGGAGGGGGCAGAAATGACCTCATCGGGCAAGATGTCTTTGGGCTACTGCCCACCGTTAGGTATGTCCTAGACAAGATTTATTTATTCGGTGTGAACAGCTTATTTCCCTTTCCCTCCCTGAATCTGGCCTGCTGTAGCAAAAGAGCTTTCCACCTCCTCTAGCGCAGGAAGCATTTTAGCTCTTGTTGAAATATGAAGCTCCCTTCCTTTATTAAAATTAAGAACCACTTTCTCACACGGCAAAGTGATAATAAAGACTGAAATTGGATCTATAACTTCATGAAAAGAATGAGAATTTTTTTTAAGACAAATCATGTATGGTAATACCTCCATTGTTCTCTCGCTGTGTTCTTTGTGTTGCTTAACTCCCTGCGAACAAAGAACCCATAACTGGAATTGTAAAAATAATCCAGGCATTTAAGTCAAAACTCAAAAGGCCCTTGGGAATCTCATGCGAAGGTGTGCCCTTGAAATGGTGGTTTATGGATTGTCTGAACAGGTTTGAACATCCTGGCCCTGAGGAAATCTATGGGAATTTTGCTGCTGACTGCATTGGGGTCAGGATTTCGCACTTGGTGCTTTGTACGTAGTGCCGGGCATTGAGCAGCGCCGTCTTTCAGGCTTTGAGAAAGTCTGACTCCCTCCTCGCAAGCAGGCAGGAGATTTTCTAGTTGGTTGCACTTGTGAATTCTAGTGAAGGGAATTGCTTTTGGTCGCCCCGTCTTTGTCACTTACTTAAACAAACATGCAAACTGGAAACAGGCACTTGCTTGAGCTTCAGCAGCGAGTGCCTCCTGAGGATCTCTTGTTACTGGTCTAGAACTTAGGCTGGTTGGGAAAGTGGTTTTAAGCTGAGGTTCAACCCTGCTTAAATGAAAGCGTTTGGGCAGAGAGATGGGAAATTCTATTCCCAATTGCCATCCAGATGTCTGAACCCAGCTAGTTTGAAGTATGAAGGTTTGTTCTCCGAGCTTGAACACAGATCAGTACGAAGGCTCTATTGTAAATTGAAGTGCCAGTTTATTGCAGAATAATGTGTTTTTAAAAGTACGGGTCTTAAATGAACAGTAAGGGAATTAATCCAAAATGTTTGTGCTGATTCAGCTAACCAAGGCCCTTTGAAACCCGCTTGAACATAGAAGTTAGCCCTGTTTGAGCGGGAGGTTGAGCCAGGCGACCTCTCGGAGTTCCTTCCGCCTGAGTGACTCTATGGTCCTCTGATGCGATGCCTCGTGCCTGCCAGGGCATTTGAGCAAACCACTGGATTGCCTGACCCTGGTCATTGTAAACGTGGGCATCGTATTCCTCTATCGTGTCACAGTCCAGGGAGAGGAGAGTCACCAGAGTTGTGGCAAATTCCCCTTTGTCCTCCGTCGTCCAAATTGATGGTGCAGTGGCCAGTGACTTCATCTGTTGTTTAAGAACCACTATTGAGGGAGTAAGCTCTGTATATAATGAAAAACAAAAACCAAAGAAACCATAATCCCAAAAAACATGATCTAGGACTCCAAGAAAATTGGAATACTAAAGTTACCTAATTGTAGTTCTCCATCAAGAGAAAAGGTTTAGGAAAAATTATTAGGAAAAAACCTTCTAAGCTTTCAGCAGCAGTATCCCACAGGCTGTTGTCAATCCAAAGTAAATCCCACAAAGCTCAACAAACTGATTTCTAGCAAACTTGTTTCTAATTAATACTAGTAGAACTTAATCCAAAAAGTGGGCCGTGTGCCCCTCATGTTACTGTCAGTAGTTGGAAGGGGGAGTTGGAAAGCTACATCCTGTGTACAACAGGAAAGTTTATTTAGGCTTCTCTGCCACGCAGGGGATCGCAGAAATGTTGCAGTGGCTGAAAGATTGGCTATAACTTTTCCGCGTTTAGCTGTAATGGAATGTGCAAAAACTTAAAAATTCCTTGAAGGTGCCTGGAGAGACCCAGCCATCGTGTTGGGGGAATATGCGTTGGAAGCTGCTCGAGAGAGGGACGTTTCTCAGAGTAGTTTGCAAGAAGTAACAGTCACAACCCAGTATGGACAACTAGAAAACATTAGAAGTAAATGGTTGAATTTTTCCCAACTTTTTCTTGCCTGAACACAGCTAACAGACACTTTTTTTTTTTTTTTAAAAAAAAAAAAAGCTTGGTTGTTCCTCACTGTAGCTGTGTCTTGAGGGCTTTCCTTAATGAGCTGTTTCCTTCTGTCCAGTATGGAAAGAAAAACAAAAGAGTTAGAGACCTTCCTTTGTCCCTGTGTGATTTTAATCTGATTCATTCATTCCTAATCATCTTGAAGGATTATAAAAACAAAACCTGTTAAGTCTTGGTTCTTACTTGTTTTCTTTCTCTCCCAAACATCATCATTTGTTCCTTTACCATGTTGCATTTCTTTACCAGTGAATTAGCTGCCTTTTCATTTTTTTTCCTCTATAGCAGAAGTCGGGCGGGGAGGGAGGGGGCCGACGGGAGTGCTGCTTTCTTTGATTCATTCGACACACAAGTGTTCCTTGGCCTTTCATACCGAGGAGTGGATGCAGCTCTTCAACAAATTGGACCTACTTGTTTGCTGGCCTAGGCCATCTTGTTATCCAGCCAGCTGTGTTTTGATCTTGGAGGGCTGTTTGAAGATTAAATTGAGACATCTTTTGTTACTATTAAGTGCAGTAATTAAATCAGCTCAGTGTTATTTAAGTGTGGAAAATGTCGCTTCGCTGGCCCATGGGTGCCTGAAGTTGCCATTAGACAGCTGTGTTGCTTCCAGTAGTAATGATGAAGAGGTAGGAGAAAAGAGCCAAGTACTCTCTAAATAATTTTCAACTCTTTCTGGGTTATGCCGGATCTCCTCCCCACCTTCTGGTGTGACGTTCCTCCTGAGTCACGAAGAAGAAGGGTTTTGAGAGGGAACTCCAGCTATTGCGGGTGGGGAGCTGGAAGCGAATGCCCTGTCCTGAGCGCAGGCTGTGGGACGGCCTGGGTGGAACATGTGGCAACGTGGCCAAGTTCCCCAAATGGGCAGCCGCTACTCCATCTCTGAGTCTGCAGGTTGCTGGCTCTGCGAACGACAAAGGCGGCTGAGCTAGTGGGATGGATGCAATGCATGAGCAAGGTCGGCTGCTTCCCCCCCTCCCTTCCTCCGTCGGGGGGCAGTCTGCCAGTCCAGTCGAGCACGGCCAGTACGTTTGCTCCCGTGAGGGTCATTGTAATACAATTTACTGGGGCAGACTGGCCTGACTGTGAAGTGGTGCCACCTGGGACAGGCGAACTCTTGCTGAGGCCAGGGCTGGTAGCATTCAGAGGTCACCTGGGGCTTAACGGGGTGAGAGTCAGTTGCCCTTCCCCGGCCCCCTCTGCCTTCTGCTTGCCCAGCCGACCGCTCTGGGAGAAGTGGCAGGGGCAGGGATTGGGAGCGGGCAGAGCGGAGCTGGAAGAGAAGGCGAGACCCTCGGTGGGAGAAGCAGCGCTTCGGAGGTCGAGTATGTTTTAATGCCGGGTTAAGTTAAATGGCAGCGTTGGTTCATCGCTGCTGGCAGCACTGATCGCTCAAGCGTTGCCTCGCTCTTTCCTACCGTGCCCTCCAGAAGCCCCATCTTGCCTCCTATGCGCGGCAGAACATACAGTTGCTGCTCTTGTGGTTCCCACAGCGAAACTCGGCTGCTCCTCGCTTCTCCGTCGGGGAGCAGCAGGCAGGGTCGCCCGGAGGAGCAGCGTGCTCCCTCCCCAGGGCCCCGCTCCAGCCTCGCTTCTCAGCCCTCCCGTTAGTCTGTCCTCCGGGATGCACCCGCCTCCCCGGCTTCCATCTCCAGTAATTGCCCAGCAACATCTATTTGCATTGCTTTGTACGCTTCTGTGTTTTATAGAGGGGGAAGTGTATTTGCACTTTGCGAGTGTTTTTGAGCTGTGGCAAGGGCAGAAGTATGGCAGATGGGTGGGGATGAGAGAATCGGGAGCATGATGAATCTGTTTTTCTTACCTTGTTTAAAATTGCCTGTTAAAATTCAGCAGCCGCACCTCCGATCAGCCTAATGGTGTCTGCCATGTTGCGAACACAGAGTCATTAGTGGGTCCGATTCATGCACGCTGAGGTGGGAGGGCGATGTGAATGCAAAGGAGCTGGAGAGAATAGGAGCTGGGGGGGCAGAGGAAGGAGGGGGAGAAGCTTGGGTAATACAGTGACAATGAAACATACGGTAGTCACACTGGAAAACTTTCTCCTTCATTAGCAGGGATCTGTTGAGTTTCTGCTCACATTAGGGTAATTAACACAAGTACAGATTGTTGAACATCTGTGCAGTTTAACTATATGGCCGGTTCCCAGGCTTTAAACAGGGCTGTGAGGAGCCAAATGCAAAGCAGTATGAAAAGCCCACACACTATTCATTTTACCGAAATTAGCATTTCTGGATGAAAGCTGATGTTGCACGTCGGCTATAAATTTTCTCTGGTCTGTTGCCAGGTTGGCTAATGATCTGAGGTTAGTGTTTGTTCATAATTTTTTAAAATTTGTTACTTCTAATATTGTGGAGGGGAAGTTTCTATCTCACTCTTCTTGTCTCAAAAGGTGAAACAAAAAGCAAGCAAAAAAAAGCATGTGGGTATATTATAGCTAATGTACTTCTAATCTTTTTCCAGTGGAAACCCAGGAAGGAATTGCTGGTTCAGCCTCCATTGGGGGCTGTTGGCTTCGTGGAACCACCAAGGCTTTTTAATATTTCTCACCAAACTGCAGGTTTCGTTTTCTAGCCTTGAAAATGCCTGGGAGGCTCTGCTTACCGTGTGGTGTAGATAGGAGCCGCGTAAATAAAATGCCGAGTTTTGTCTGCAGGCTGGTGGTTACGCGGGTACAGCTCCTCCGCACATCACCATCCCATAGCTCTGTCTGTGCGTACAGGCTTACCAGTATAAAGGGGTAGCTCGAGTTGGGGAGAGCCTTCTGCGGTGATTCTCCCAGAGCACTGTTGTTTTGCTGTGGCATCTTAGAGCTTCCTCCTTGCTCATTTTTACCTTGTCAGCTGAGACCTTCTGGGACACGAGGCTTGACAGACTCTCGAGTGTAATGCTTAGCAGCAGCAAGTTCTCCGCAGAGGGCCCTTCACGCCACAATTGCCTCTTCAGCCTTGGTCCATCAGAGCCAGCGCTTGTTGGCCTTCAGGCTATGTAGCAGGACCACTTAATACTTCTTTTTTTTTTT